>JAODLL010002720.1:0-12196 GCA_026546735.1 Forbesichthys agassizii | reverse complement strand
CCCCCCCCCCCCCCCCCCCCCCCCCCCCCCCCCCCCCCCCCCCCCCCCCCCCCCCCCCCCCCCCCCCCCCCCGGGCCACAAAGATAAAGTGAGAGGCATGGTTGGGCAAAGGCATATGCGTGTTATTTAGATGTTTGATAGGAATGACTCCTGGAATCCTGGGAAAGAAGGACAATCCTGAAGATACAAGAGGTTGTTGACTGCAGTTGATGTGGGTTATTCCTGGCCTATGACAATTTGGCCTGTATGCTTGTCAGTTAATGTTCTACAGAAGATTCAGTCCTAACTGCTGAGCGAGGAGGAACCGCCGTAGACTCTGGGCAAGCGTTGCCTGGTAACAGAACAGTGATGGACTCTGAGCGTCACCTGGTAACAGAACAGTGATGGACTCTGAGCGTCACCTGGTAACAGAACAGTGATGGACTCTGAGCGTCACCTGGTAACAGAACAGTGATGGACTCCGAGCGTTACCTGGTAACAGAACAGTGATGGCGTCCTGCACTGCCTGCCTCAGCAGATTGTCCAGGGCAAACATCCAGTGAGGTTTCACCTGTTGTTGTCTCAGAACCTTTTTCACCTGCATTACGGGAGTGCCAGATAAATGCGAGACAAATTAATAATCAAAACTAGAAAAGTATTTAGTAGTATGAATATACATTTCAAAAGCAGCCTACTCAATATAAAAAGAAAGAAGTATTGTGAAGTATTATATGAAATACTATAACATACTACAACGTACTACGAAGTACTATGAAGAAAAATGTGTGAAAAAGAATATATTAAATTATTAAATACATGGCAATGTAAAACAAGTAAACAAGCTACATGCTGTGTCTGAGGTTTGAGTGCATCCTCCAGAAGAAGCTATGCTAAATAAAACAGTCACATAAAAAGTGAACCCACTGCATCTTGGAAGCTAAACAGCACTGCCTGGAGGCTGTTGAGGGCTACCGCGTCCGCCACCATCGTGGAACGAAGGTCCTGGAGGCTTCTGGTCAGCAGTTTCCTGTCCGGGGAGCGGATGTTTTCACGCAGGCAGCCGATCAGCAAAGAGATATGCTCTGCAGTAGGTGTGCCTCTGTCACCATGCTTTCACAGGAAAGATGAGATCATACCAGAGCCATGGAAAGAACAGAGTTACGCCAACAGAAGTTTGAAATTGTCAACAGTCACATGGTTTATGGAGAGGCAAAACCTACAGAACAATAATTCCCGGAACTGCTCTGTGGGAAATTTGAATATACTATGTATGTGGTACTTTTAGTATTTAGGCTAACTTCCGGGAACTATTTTGTCCATTTCAATGGCTCTGGATCATATTAACCTTCCCATAGTGCCCAGAAGGCATTTCTTCAGATACATTAATTGTGCTGATCAGTTGGTTATGACAATACCCAGAGACACTATAATAATTTATGGTCGCACATTTTATACATAATGTCATCTATCTCAGGGGTTCCCAAAACATTTTCCACACCAAAGACCCACCTCCCCCCCCGCAAATAGTATTATCTTCTGGCCGGGTCTCCCTTTTTGCGAGAGGTTTTAATAAACACTTTCCAATTTCCTTATTTTGATTTATTGCAATAAAAAGAAATTTTATATATTAATTTATAAATTATATTCCATTGGATTCAACATGACAGATTTCTTTTCTAAAGTTTTATATGCAATGTTTCAGTTGAGTTTACCAACATGAGTGTATACAGTTACCAAATCAACACTGATTGTGATTAATGATAGTTTTACTGGCAGGAAATTAGAAAAGGGCACAGTAAATAAAATATGCTGTATATTTGATATATTTGCTGACATTATCCACAAATACTAGAAGTACCCTATAAAATATATTGTAAATGTAAATGTATGCATTTAACGACTATTAAGGACCAAAAAATGCAGTTATGCATCTGTATTTATCGGTTCAAATTGCCCACAAAGCACTTCCTGGACTCTACATGAATTATGTGACCATTGATCATTTCTAACTTCCGTTTGATGCAACTCTCTTCTACATGGCTCTAGTGTCCTCTAGTTCCCGGTAACCACAGCGTCACCACGGTAACCACCTGCGGCAGCATCTCCTGTATGTTCGACACCAGCATGTGGATGTAGTCCGCCAGTATGCGGTGAAGCGTTGCCCGCCGTTCGCTGTCCTTCCTCAGCAGGAAAAGGCCCATATTCTCCCCCGAGGGACATGGGCTGGCCATGTCTCCGGACGAGTCCTCTGGAATCCTGGAGGCCAAGAATGGGGGACGGGGGGACATGTATTACAGCTACACAGCATAACAATGGTTTATAGCAAGTATCCACGGTTTTTCCTGATTCTATATGGGCTCTTCCGTAACCAACTTCCGATTTCACGCTCAATGCAGTGGTTGGAGTGTGTTGGAGTCATCATGTTGAATACCATGTCGAGCAGAGGATCCCCCATACTGAATATTAATATACATTAGGTACATTAGATATCTGGAACAACTTCCACAGTCATTGGATACAATAACAGTTACCGAAAGCTAAAATAAATATGTAGGACACTGAATGTTACGACCATAAACCAAACTTTTTTTTTTAAAAGCGCATTTTAACGTATTTTTCCCTTTGTTTTATAACACCAAACAATGATTAGTACTTTTCACATTATTGTGTGAAGACATAAGCAATGGCATTATTATTGATTTATTAATTTGTCAATAAATCAGTACACTACCGGTGCTGTAAAGTTCAGCATCAGTAAAATCAGCAACTTTCAGGACACGCAGTCTGTCTGTTTCAAACCGTCAATCTCGAAACTGTCCAGTAACAAACTATAAGTACATTGCTTTATATTCACCATTGTCTGCATTGCAAGTACAATAGCCTACTGTACAGTAGAATTTTGTGAGGCAAGCAATTCTATTTAGACCCATCATGTGTTCCTCTATATTGAATTTGAACGTTACGTTTTACAAATGTGGTGCTGTAGTTTCTCTTTTTGTAGGTGTGACTAAGATGTATCAATCTCCACACCTTTTCAGACCACCACATTACACCCTGCTGTTGATTAACATACTCCTCCTCAGTAGCGGAGTTGTACAACAGCAGTCTTGGTCGCTGCTTTACTTTAGCGCCCTGTGGACATGCAATATCCATCCTAATGCGTTTAGTCAACACTTAGCCTAAAGTTGCTGCTGATCCAATGAGAAATACAGTTACATGATTTTGTTATTTAACAATAACAAAATGCACAATGCTGATTTTGTGTATTATGTGGAAATCCAAACCGGCCATAATATGGACATTACACTAATTTTAAACTCCTCGTGTTGTGTGGTGTGGGAGTCAAGGACGTGGAGGTTATCCACACTGAACCTGGAGAAGGACTAGAGTTACATAGCAGACCTTTAGAGCGCTATCCTGCAGCGAAGGCTGCCTGCTACTGAAGGGATGGCTTGGAGAAGAATCACGAGTGTTAAAAAAACAAATACAATATACAAATACCAACGATCTTTCTCCAGCATTGCTTACCACATCTTCAATATAGGCTGAAAGTAGCAAGCTAGCATTAACTGTGAAGGCTGCTACTCGCAAACAATGAGTATTTAGCTGAATCATTTAAGACCTTTCCTACCATATACATCTGAATTATACGAACACAACAATTAAAATATGAATATTATTGTTTATGAAACCATTCATCTTAATAGCAGAACCCTCACCCCCCCCACCCTGGCCTTTATACAAATATTCACTAAAAACCTTCCACCCTTTGCCTAACTAAATCACTAAATGCCAATTTTTATAACAAGAACACCCCAAGCATGACCTTTCCACTGTTTCCTATGAGAACCAATCCCTGATGTTCTAAAACGACAACTGAACTCACGGCAGGTAGCTGCCGGTCGCGGGGGTGGCAGGGGGGCTCTCCGCAATGGCACTGGCTCGGCGGGGCGACTTGCGCTTCCTGAGGTCCAGCGAGTAGGAGAGGCTGCCGCCGTCCGAGCAGGAGTCCGTGTCCTCCACGAGGATGGAGACAGGGACCGACAGGCTGCGCTGGTAGTCGGCTGCAGTAGAGTTAAACAGGCCGGGTTAGTGTGACTCGCAGAGCCAGCTTTTACTTAAAGCCTGGCCTGGCCGAGCCAGCCTTTACTTAAAGCCTGGCCTGGCCGAGCCAGCCTTTACTTAAAGCCTGGCCTGGCCGAGCCAGCCTTTACTTAAAGCCTGGCCTGGCCGAGCCAGCCTTTACTTAAAAAAAAGATATAGTCAGCTATTGCAAGCCAATTTTAAGAGAATACACTTAATCACATTCACCGAATATCTCCTTGTTCTCTGTGCATGCTGAAAAATTATAATTGCATGCTTCTACACAGCCCTGGCTCCATAAGTAGGAACATATACAAAGTGGCAACGAAAACTGCTCACCTCAAAAAATATGTACTACTACGCTTTTCTTCATAATTCGTTTTGATATTTGGAGCGGCTCGGCAGAAGGCTGTGGATGATTGTTGTTTTGATTTGAGCTCGAAATTAATAATCGTTCGAGAATGACTGGCTAGCCTCGCAGGGCTAGCCTTTACTTTAAGCCTAGCCTCGCAGAGAGGCATTATGACATGACATATTGACATGACATTTGCACAACTACAAAACCCGGGTAATTACTTTACCCAAGTCTGGCTGCTTGCAGGTATTGTAAATAAGTAAGTAGGCTATGGTTACTGCTTAAAAGAAACGATAAGACAGAAATACGCAAATAAAGCACTGCATTAGATTCATGTCAGTCTTGTTATGAAAGTAAACCCTGTATTACAAGGGCATTATAAAATATACATATTACGAGAATGATACAACTGGATAATTCTATTAGACAGTTGAATCGGTCAAGTCTAAATCAGCAATAATACGCGTGCCGTGGGTGTGTATGTGCACCCCGGTAAAACCATGTCCACTATGTGAGCCACGGTTGAGATATCTTCTTACCAGCAAACATGTCGTTGGGCAGGTGCACATGCAGCGGCTTGGCCTTTTTCTTCATGGGACTCCTGAGGAAGTTGTCCCCGAGGAGCTCCACGGCCGTGGCCCTTTTGTCTGGGTCTGGCTCGAAACACCTGACGATGAAGGCCTTGGCCTCCTCCGACATGCACTCTGGGATGGGCGGGTGGATCTTGAACATGCCCACCTTACAAAGAAGGGGTTCATGTCCATTAGTCAGAAACAATTTTGCTAGGCCCTATGGCCTAGCTATCAATATTACATTGAACTGACCATTACAAAACATATTTAATTCATACTGTGTATTCGTTTGTATTTATGACACATTGAGCACACGGCATATGATTCAATACATTTGTAAAGTTGCCCTCTTGACTCCTATTGCATCATAAAGGGCCTGGAAGGGTGCATTCCTCCCTCTGTGGTCCCTTTCCAAGGTTTCATCCTTATTCTTTACAAATTGTTTTTTCTTGCCTGTGCAGAGGAGCAGGTTAAAGGGGTGTCTTTGTTTATCATGTGAAATTTGGGCCTGTGCAGCCCTTTGAGACCGTAATGTGATAAGGGGCTACTGTATATAAATAAAAATGACTTGACTTCTCTACTACAACAGTTGTACACATGATCACACCTCCACATTAGTTAAAAAAAAAAGGTAATATTACCGCTTCTATCACCCTGTCATTAGGACGGGAAGGTTACAGTTGATTTGTTTTGAAAGGCAAGTACTGCCGTCGCTATGAATCAGGAAGAAACACCGTTATGTCGGGCACACCCATGTTTCCACTCTTTCACAATTCCTCTATGTCGTCAACTCCTCCTACATTATGTCATCTGGTAGGAAAGGCTGAAAACAATAGGTAAAATTGTCTATGGTCTTAAGCCCCAGATACTGAACACAATTCACTCTTTGACCGCTCCGATCGCTTTGTAGCTGAAAATTGTGTTTTTTGCCAGCAGCTTATGCGCCCTGGGCACCTCCCGTTTAAACGCCTGCTGCGCCTTGCCTTTTAAAAGTTGAAAAATATTCAGTTCAGAGCATATAATCGCCCGACGTCATCTGCGTTTTTTTTTTATCTGAATTATCTGAGATGTGGGCATGTTTACCGTTACTAGGACACCACATTCAAGGAGTAGAGGCTGTTGCTTAATACCAGGAGGTGTATATTAGCGATTTTTAGCGAAACGTCTAAAACTGTTTCACTAAAACTATTTTAGTGCAACAGATTTGCTGGAAATAAATATTTTTTTCATGCCATGCTTGTAAAGTTTGAAAACTCATTTTAGCAGGGCTAGCTAGATGCCAGTTTATACAAAAAGTTTTTTGGAAAAGAAAGAAAATAAAACTATTCCAACTGCTCTTTTTTTGCAGAGCAGGGTGCAACCAGAGCCATGTAAAGGGAGAGTTGGGTCATCTCTGTTCACTCAATAAACTCAATGGCGGATCAAGGAGCCTCAAAGCTGCAAATACTAAAATGACCCTATAAATGATATTGGAAGTGTAAATCGGTGCATTTATTGACTAATAATTACCATAAATTGAAGTTATATACTGTATATCGATTCAAACTGTCCACTAAGCACTTCCTTGAACTGTTTTGCCTCTCCATGAACAATGTGGCCATTGAAAATGTCAAACTTCTGTTAGCACAGCTTTTTTTCCATGGCTCTGGCTGCAAAAAAAAAAAAAAAAAAAAAAGGCATTTTGGAAGCTGAAAGAAGCGTTCTGTGGGATCAGGGCCTCGCTCACCTTGAACATAGCAGCCTGCGGACTACCCAGCTCATGGAATGGCGGTTTTCCTGTGGCCATCTCTATAATGGTACAACCCAGGGACCAGATGTCAGCAGGCTTCCCATAGCCCCGAGGACCCTTGTCTATAATCTCTGGTGCCATGTACTGCAGAGTTCCTGTGGAGACGTCATGGGAGGGTGATTAAAATGCAGTAAACTACAGTATGTCCACATAACATTATGTGGCCATAGTTCACATGCAGTAATGATAAATCAACTGTGCAGTCATACACACAGGGTTCCCACTCCAAGTCAAATGTCAAATTCCCTGACTAAAACCTGCCATGACCTAAAAGTGTATGTCGCATAGGTACTACTGCTTATGTAAACAATCAGACAAATACTGTAAAAACTTGTTGAGTCATCTGAAAGTATAAAAGCATGTCTAGTAACATTTAAACATAGTGAATCATTTAAACATGCTATAAACATAACTTCGCAGATATTCCATGAATTCACCAAAATTATTTGACCCGTTCCATGTCTGGAATACTCTTTACAAATCAACCAACGGTATTCCAGAAGTTCCTCGACAAGTGGAATTTGGTTAATTTGGTTGGTTTATGACGCTAAACTAAAGGCTAGTTTACCAGTAAAAGTCTCTGTACAGGGATTGATGCCTGCCAAACGTTTGGAGGTGCCAAAATCGGAGATCTTCAAGAGTCCACTGTATGTGTTGATGAGCACATTGTCACCCTGTGGTACACATTAGATTTTTCATTTTATTGCCATTTCATTCCATGTAAGTAGCCATGGCATGAATGTCTTGTATTATTCTGAAGTGAGATTTGCTGTTCTCACCTTTATATCTCTGTGCACGATCTCGTTGTCATGGAGATACTTAAGGCCCTCAAGGATCTGCTTGGTGTAGAAGATGACGGTGGCCTCGTTGTCTTTTAGAGGGCCCCATTTGGAGCGCAGAAGAGATGACAGGCTTCCTGTATCCAAGAAATGTATATCCCTACTGTATATTACTTTGCACATTGTATGTTTAAACTGTAGTCAAGGAAGGGAGGGGGGGGGGGGGTTTGAGAGGGGGGCACCTATTACCATTAATGCTAACATTTGATGACACACGAGTGCTACAACCATACACTTGTAAGCCAGTAAGGGCCGTGGCCGATTTTGAACACATTGATTTTGATATGGCATGGAGAGCCATGTTAAACCCATAAAATGCAAATGTATGAAAGTCTATAATCCACTGGAGGATCCTGATTTGCTTTCTAGAGATGTGCTGCTGTTATGATTTGCATTCTTGTAAACAAGTGTCCTTCAACTGGAAGCATAATGCCGCATAAACAATTATACTTTAAGCAAAGTTAGATACAAAAATAATACATGTCATTACAGTTCACTTCTCAGTCATTTCAGTAATATTTTTCAGTTTGTAAACAGTTTGTACAAGCAACATAACACAATGTTTTAGCTGCGAAGCCTTTACCTTGCTAAAAATCCTTACACCCTCTCTCAAAAGCAAATGTGTATGTCAAATGAACATGTCAGTGCCATCAAAAAGTAGTCATTGTCTGCCGAAAAGCTAGTCAAAATGCTTATAAAAGTTCTCATTAGAACAATGTATGCATGTGAAATATGGGCTAGTGTTTTTCAATATTTAAAATGCACAAAGCCGTATGTACACAGTAGTGTATATATTTCAACAGCACAAAGTTACACATCTCTATTTGTGAAATTGGACAGAATTCACATTACAGCATAGAGCTAGGTATTTTAGAGCTAGTTCTCTAAAATACCTAGCCAGCTGGTTGGTCATTAGCTGACCTACCGTTTGCTCACATTCACCATAGGTTTACCTATGAATTACCTGAAACAAGCCAATCAATTCATAACACATTTACATGAGTCAAATATAAGTGACCATGACACAATTTGCAAGGGAAGACTTAGGCAATAAACTAATACCTAGGTGATGGGGGAGACGGGGGGGACACTATCAAACAATCAGTAATAAGATATTTTTGATCGACGTGTCATTAGCAATTTATAGTGTAGGAAACGGCAGACAGGAAACGGCAGAGAGTCGTGCGTAAACAGTTGCGTCCGCATGCCAAAAACAATGACAAATGTGCTTTTGCGATGTGACTTGATGCAGAGGTTGAACAAGTGAAGAGACGTGTAACGACAGACAAACTGTAATATAGAAGCTGTTGTGCGTGTTGACTAGACTACAGAGCTGAGGAAAACAGAACAGGTGTGTGTGTGTGTGTGGGCGGACGTCAAACCTCCTGGGACCTCCTCCATGAAGATCTTAATGAAGCCATCCTGGCTGACAGATCCCAGGTACTGCACAATGTTCCTGTGCTTAAGCCGCTTGTGGAGGGCGATCTCCTCGTGGAGGGGCTGTGAGTACCTAGGGGGGAGGAGGAGATGGAGGAGGTGCTGTTGGTTCAACATGTTCCATTGTGATCTAGCATTACTGTACTTAGACCAGTGGTCTTTAATCTTTCTGAACCCCCCCGTGCAATTAAAAGGCATCTACATGTTTATCAAATATACTGTATATGAAATTAGATTTTTTTTTTTTTAACCCTCGCGCTGTCCTAAGGCATTTCAGCAGACTAGCAGCAGAGGGAGCAAACTGCGGAATGTCTTATGTCCGTGTTGTGGTTGCTGCCCTCTACTGGCAAGTGCACCGGGTCATTTTGACCCATAGGACAGCGCGAGGGTTAAATATAAAAAAAAACACGCAACTAGAAATTGGATCTGTGCACTGCAGACAGAGCTTCGTAATATTCTGCTAAATTTAAATTACATAACAAATAAATAAGGAAGTGGAGCTAAGCTATTTGTGTATTGCTTTGAGAAATGTCTGTGCAAAACAGAAAAAAAGAAAAAAGGAAATGTGCATGAACTGTAGCAATCGGTTTCATAAACCCGACTCCACCCCCTCTGTGCCATTCTGAACAATATAGCATATAGGGGGGGGGGGAGCTGATGATGCTGATGGGTCCCAGCCCCTCCCCAATTAACAAATGTTAAGCTATTACACTTGATCAAATTCACCAAATATCTCCTCACGGTTTTCTATCTCACAATTCTGTGTGCAGAAGAAGAAAAAAAAAGATCCACTACTTCTCTGTAAACAACAGCACAAACAAACTGGTGCGCACTACACACACCCCAACCACAACATCCTAGCCTCCGCTATATGCATGTAGACAGTGCAAACAAGCCGGTGCAGACTACACAACAACATCCTAGCCTTCGCTATGCATTCCCCGTGCGTGGGGCAGAGCCACTGCATTGAAGTGAGGGGTGTTTCTGTGTTTTGATCGAGATCAAAACACAAGCTTTCACCACCTCCAACATCAACGTTAACATTTGATGATGCGTGTAACAACAGAAGGCACTGCATGACCATGCATGCGTACTGATGGGAAGTCCACTTACGTGCTGTCCCGTTCGGGGATCTCCTTGATGGCGATGCGGACCTGGTTGCTCAGGTCTCGGCCAGCGTACACCACACCGTACGTACCCTTCCCTAGAACTGCCTTGTCCCCGCTCTCGCTGGTCTCGTACATGTACTGGGTGGGCAGAAACAAGAATTATACCAGAAGACCCCCCCCAGTTTCTGATTTGAGCTCGACATTAGCAAGCATTCTCAAGAATGACTAAACCTGATGTTAAGTTAATAATTAATAAATAATGGTCTACTTAGGGTTCCCACTGGTCATGGAATTTCTGAAATTTCATGGAATTATTAAAAGGTCAAGACGAAGAATACAATTCTTAAATAAAAAATATACAGTGTGTGTATTTCTATTTATTTAAGAATTGTATTCTTCGTCTTGAATGGACCTTTTATAATTCCATGAAATTTCAGAAATTCCATGACCAGTGGGAACCCCAAGTAGACCAGGCGCCCACACATTGCATCTGTGCACACGGAGGAGTATGTCAAGGAATTTCACAAGGGAAGGCAGACTGAATGGAGCGATTTGTTTTCTAAGCAGAGCTCCCTCGGCTCTTGTCAGAGCGAATTCACGATTATGGGCAAAAATGTGGCCCCGACGTGTATAAATAGATTGCAGCAAAAACCAACAAGGAGATTCTGTGGAGAAGACAAATGATAGATTTTCGACCTTTTGACCTTATGTATTCACAAAAAAACAACAAGAAAGTCTTCCAGCCCAGAGATTTTGCAGTTGGTTCTGCCGCATTTGTTTTTGTTACTAAAGCAAACGCAGATATGAAATTTAAAGTGTGTCACACACACACACACACACACACACACTAACATACCTCCAGCCCTTCGTCTACGAGACAGCTGAGGTCTTCTGTCGGAGCATCGGTCTGCTGAAGCAGAGAGTTCACCAGCTCACAGAAGCTAGCATATCCACAGAAGGTTGGAATTACCAACAGGAAACGCTAACATCTTTTACAGTAAGCATGTGCTTATGAACACAGCAACATTTAGACTCAAGATTATAGATGCTTCAGTGTTTGGATTTCAAAAGGAGCAGGACTGTCCGTCAGTGCTGCTCCTTTTACAGGCGGGCTGTCGGGAAATAGACGCTCACCCTTTACAGTGCAGCTCTGTGGGAAAGCAGAGCTGGAAGTTGTCCGAGTTGTACTGGACATACAGGAAGCAGCTGCGCTCGTCGTTCTTTGATGCACTAGAGTAGCAGGACAAACAAAAAGGCAGTAACGAATACACCTTTGAAGAATACGTGCAAGGCAAAAGAAGGTGTACGTTTCATCAGCAGAAACTGCAGCGTAGATAATCCTATAGATAAACCTGTATTTACCACCACTTTACATTCTAGAGGGCAAACATCCAGTGTTTGCACATAGATCAATTACGCATTAGGTCAATAAATGAAAAGGGAAATGTTTTGTTTTCATTGGAGTGTGACAGAGCACTGCAGGTAGGTACCATAGGAAAATGTTCACCTTTATTGGTTAAACTGTCATCTAGTACGTGTATAACAAAGAAGGGGAAGCTAACTCAGCTATTGTACAAAATACAGCTCGCCAGGTGCACAATGTTGTACGACACCATGACACTCCAATAATTATACCAGAAATTGGTTAAAAACTAATCTTGACATTTGTGGCCCTGGCAACCTTTGTGCGCACGTCTCAGATTTTGAACACACCTAAAGTAAGAAGATAGCCCACAATTTTGGCAAATGCAGTGTTCTACTACAATACCTCACTCCACGAATCTCTGCGGCTGGAAAACTCCACTCGTGGAGGTCTTTCTGTGAAAGCAGAACATCTAACATTAAAACAACTAAACAGGTGGATTAACAGATATAGCTCGAGCCCTCAGGCAGGGAACAATGAAGGCAAACAGCCACACCCATTTATGGATGAAATTAAAAAAAATTTTATATATATATTTTTTTTATTTAACCTTTATTTAACCAGATAGGCCGATTGAGAACAAATTCTCATTTGCAACGGCGACCTGGCC
>JAODLL010002718.1:0-12197 GCA_026546735.1 Forbesichthys agassizii | reverse complement strand
AGAGAAAGAGCTAGAGAGAGAGAGAGAGCTAGAGAGAGAGCTAGAGAGAGAGAGAGAGAGAGAGAGAGAGAGAGAGGGGATGGGGGTTGAGGGGCTGGTGGGCATGAGAGGGGGGTGTCAAAGGCTGGATGAAAGGATATCACTGAGAACAGAGTGTTAATATTACATAGGCAATAGTGCCAGCGAAATGACTGAGCCAATGTTGCTGTTTTATTGTGAGCCAAGGATAGTCACCTTTTTTCCCCTGTTGTGTCCGTGTCTGTGTGTGTGTTTGTGTGTGTGTGTGTGTGTCTTTTTGTTTGTTTATGTCAAATACAAAGAGCAGGGGCGTTTTTTGGCTGTTTTTTAGATGTCGCACTTGTGTACATTTGTATGCGTGTGTGTGCGTGTGTGTGTGTTTGAGTAATTCACCTTTTAAAACATTGTTCTGGTTAGAACACTACATGCCCTCCCACAGCTGAGTGCAGAAGGGTTGACTCTCTTTAGCTGGGGCTGAAATTTGGTATTCTAGGGACCCTATAAATGAATTGATGAGTGTACTGTACCTTTTATAAAGATACATGTCACATCATATATTTTTTTGCTTTCTTTCAGTCCTAAACATTGTATGACACAACTAAACATGTGACTGTGATTTGTCAGTAGTAATAATAGTTTTCTGCATCTACAGCTGTTAAATGCAAACAACCAGCGTTGCTTCATTGATCGTCTTCAAGCATGGCACATTGACACATAATCCCTTCCCATCATCCACTCTTCATAACCATCATGGCAACTGGCAGGCCCCTGTAAAACAAATAAAAACACAGGAAAAACAGACGCTGTGAACAGATAAGATAGGGCAGCGTGCAGCCATTTAAGAAGTGCCCCATTATGACACATTCTCTCCTTTTCATTTTTTGTCACGAATGATCAATTATCCAGATGGCGAGGGAACAGGAGGCTCCTGATATTCTGAATGCACGCACACACACTCTCTCTTCCTCACATACATACACATGCACGCATGCGCGCACACACACACACACACACACACACACTTGTGAACCAACAAAAAAGATATATAAATCAAACAAAAAAATAATAAAATAAAATAAATTCTCATGCACACACAGCCATAATCATCTGTTGAATGGTGCAGAGTAGATATACGATCAGGTATGGCACAGTTTTTCCTACAGGACAGTGAAAGTGCAGCTTGTGCTAGATGGATTCTAGTGAAGCTACATCCCCACTGTGATGGATAAGGTGGGATCCTCCTAATTGACAGTTTGATGGGGAACAGATGGTTTATTTGCAAGAATGTATCATGTCTTTATAACCCAACATAAGATAACATCACAGCGGAAAAAGTTCTTGCAGATGTTTTTATGAGTGTTAATGGTTTACAGTTAAGTGTCTTTATAGAAAAAGGTTAAATAATCAATTTATAAATGTCATGCTCTGAATTAAGGTGTTTTGATTATGTTGAAGTTTTCAGTAAATACAATGTTGACAGTGTTTGGTTGGCAGAAACTGCATACAAAAAGGATTTTTACATCAAATGTAAACTCCAGCGTTTGACTCTACCTTCTGCACACACAAAAAAAGACAAAACAATACAATCTTGACTTTAGGAGTAATTTATATACTGTATAATCATTGTATTGTTATTATTAGTAAGCACACCCACCACAGACAGCTTAGGCTTGGTTGAGGTCCAATGAACTGCGTGAAACAATGCACATGATCACAAAACAGCACCAAGTCAACAACACCATGTCATACAATATCAGATGGACTCCATTTTCTCAAATACATGTTCCCAACACTCCAAAAATAATCTGAATGTTTTATTATTTATTGACACCACTAGTGCTGTTCTCTGACACTGTGACCTTATCTCTCTGTTCTCTGGGAACCACAGGAAAATATGAGCCTGAATATGTCCCCGTTAGATAGACCAACATAGCATCCCTCTCATCACGTCCTGGGACATATACGTATACTCCTTTTTGCCTAATATCTCAAGTGACACACATAGCGGCCTACTGTACTTACCACCATCATCTTCTGTGAATATGTTCTATGTGCGTGTAAGCAACACACAACACATCCACCTTGATTTACACTCATACAGTATATTTGTCTCATACATTCTTCTCTTTTCTATGTATTTGTCTTCTTCTCATTCTCTCTTTTAAAGCCTTTAAAGACGTCTGTGTGTGTAGAGGGGGGTTCGGTGAACACACAGTTCTCCGCTGCCTGCCAGCGGCCTATTCACATAGCCTGACAATTAGGACCCAATTCAGAGAGAGACCCTGGAGGACGTGGAGTGAGATTGGACCACTGTTACTGGAGATATGCTCATGTTTTAACTGCTCTTCTTTAGCCAAGCTCCCTCTGCAGTTCACCACTCCATCGTATTTTCCACTGTCTTGTGTGAGATGTTGGTGTCTGGAGCAAAGGACACTAACCTACTGTCTTTAGGTTAGTTGATGGTGATCCCCTTTATCCAATTAAATTGTAGGGACCATTTTAAAACATATTTAGTGTCAGCAACAACTATCTAGCTGGACACTATATAGCTGTAAACGGTATTATTCCGATTGGTTAAACGTCCCAACCCAAAAGAAAATGCTCCATATAAACACCACGATCAGTGAAAGGCCGACCCAATATAAATTTCATTCCTAAGCAGAGATGTAGTATAACTCGTTCCATAACCCGATTGAAAGAATAATTCTACCATGTAAACAGTTAAACCCGACTACTTCCTGGTCGGGTTCTTATACGCATGCCCCATCTTACATTTTGAGTAATGCCAGTAGGCTATTCTGCACAGCCACTGTACAAAGTCTGGACAAAACAAATTGCAACGCCCGCAAATAAGTGAAAGGGAGTTAGTACGATGACTTCATCTGGAGCCGTACATTTCTCCACCAGTCACACAAACTCTCCTGACGACGTGCCTACAAATAGAAGCTAGCAGATTGTAGCCTTTTGCTTGCGGGACACGTTACATTATGAGCTAGTTAATATGTGCATGTTTAAAATATTCCAATTAAATTGCAACTGCGCATGTAAACATCAGACCCGATTAGGTGACATACCATGTAAACAGGTAACCCGAAATCGTCAATCGGAAAGACTCCATTTGTAAAACATGTAAACCCAGCTACTCATTGGCGGGTGGTTCTCTGGTCAGTTTTCACTGAGAGTTCCCAGACTAAGCGAAGGATAACATAACTACATGATATGACATTCACTTGAAAAAGCTCAATATTCTTTATTGTCAGATATATCGAGTAGGGAAACACATTTGTAAGCATTTTGGAGCAGAGTGTGTGATGCAATACTAAGTGATACAACTTTGATGAGGCAGTGGCTCAGTGGGTATAACAGGTGATCGAGAAGTAGTTGGTTCATATCTTGCTAACTCTTGACCAAGTGTCAAGGTGTCCCTAAGCAACACACCTAAACCTAACCACCATAAGTCTACGAATGTGTGTGAATGGGTCAATGTGAGGCTATATTGTAAAGTGCTTTGAGTGACCAGAATGTTAGAAAAGAGCTGTAGAAATGCTGTCCATTTGTAAGAAGATATGATGTTGTTCGATATTATAAAATCTTTAAAACACTTCTATTGTCAGAAATAGATTGCTATGGAAGTCAGAAGCAAAACAGATACAAACATACAGGCTGGCTTCCCTGAGCCCTGAGACACTCAACAATGGCTGCCTAATCTAGCTCTGCAGAGCACTCCATGGATTCCTCCATGGCCAGGACAAGTCAAATAGAATGCATAAGGGAGTCGTGATAGGGCGGGGCCTGTAATAGATACTGTGGCCAATAATTAGGCACCAGGTCCCGTGTTCAAATGTCGTGACTTTGGGAGAGCCATTTAGCCCACTAATGAGTCTGTAAGAGTGTATTGATGCCACTTCTCCCATCACTTTTGTGACGCCGCTGCCTTTCAGCCCATTTTTCCCTCTGCCCTATGGGACTCCCTGAGCAACCATTGTCGCTAATTAATTGAAATTAGGGCAGATCAAATGCATTCCAACTTTTCTCATATGAGCACAAGTACCTGGGGGAATGAAATTCCAATTTAGAAACTTGGGGATTTGTGATCCGCCCCTTCAGTGGTGTTAAACGAGGGCTCTTAATACGGGCACAAGGCACTAATGCGTCCAAGTAATAGACACTAATCTAGCGGCTATTGTAACCCTATTGTCCAACTTGATTCATTGTGATTTAGAAGCATTTGTACCAATGCAGTAACACAGCTCTGAGCTTGATTGGTTCGCCTCAGGACACTTTTTCTCTTCGCCTCCACTTCTAATTACATTCTATCCAGAAAAGTACCAGAATACAAGTTCTGATTGGAACCACGTCCGCACGCTGTTTCCCGAGCTCCTTAAGGAAACCAGTCCATCAGGAGATTGCGTTGTGTATTTGTAATACTAACTGACCTTTTCCAAACTCAAAGTTTATCTTATCTGGTTATTATTGTTATGATTTTTATTATTATTATGTTGTCATTTATTAATGTAGAATGTAATAAACATACCACCAAACATAAACATACCGATCCACCATAAATAAAAAAATTAAAAAGTATAACACACAATCATGAACACATTGAAAATATATGTATTTTATATAAATATTATTATTGCATTTTATACAAATAATTAAAAAGTAAATATTCTCAAATGTTTGGAATCATTTTGTGATGGTGCGGAATTATCCCATTACTGGGATCATTCTGACCAGTAATGCCTTTATTGTCGCTTTTGTGCTTATAGAGACTTGTTTCCTGGTCACTAACTGGAAGTTTGGGTGAGGATTTGAGCAATGTGTTGTACCCATAGGTTAACAAAGGACTAGTTTAATCTGTGTATTTATTTTCCCATACACACCATGTTGATCGGCTAATGAAGATGACGGTTGTGAATGTAATCCATGCTCAAGGCTCTATTCTCTATGTCTAGCTTCTACTTTGATGCTTATAAATGTGAAATTATTGGGAAAGTGCTATAAATCCATGCCTGTGCATTTATAGTGTGAATTCTATGTGCATGCTGTTGGCCATGTGAGTCACACACTCTAGGCTTATGTAGCATGCTTTTTTACTACAGAGGCTATGTGCATGTCTATATTTCCCCTATGTGTACAGTATATAAATATGCATTGGTGTATTCTGTATGTCTACATCTATTACATACACAAATGTGTCAGTGTCTTGAGTGTGTTGGTCCCATCGGGGTGTTAAAGTTCCAGTGTGTGTGGCTTGAGGCAGGCTGTACACAATAGATGATAAACTATCCTGTCATAGTCTTTAACTATATTCCATGTTGATGCTAACCATTCTGTATAGCCGTTATGATATCATTATCTATTGCTTTTATCTGTAGTGTTGTCAGTAAAGCACTTAGTTATAATTCTATTAGATAAAAGCACTAATAGTGGATTTGACTTGACCTGACATAAAAATTATTTCTGCAGTGTAGACCATAAGAAAAGCAATTATCCCGTGGAAGTTATGGAAACATTTATATTCTGTCTTATTGTAACACTGTATAATTGCATGACGTAAAGGCAGGGTCAGTCATTCTTGTTTACTTCAAGCTCAAATCACAACAGTATCACTCCGCGGTCCTCCGCGGCGCCGACTCACACATCAAAATGCATTGTGAAGCAAAGCGTAATGCTAGATCTTTGTTGATACGAGTGGTGTTGTCCACTTTGTTTATGCTCCTATTTACGGAGTCAGGGCTGTGTAGAAGTACAAATATTTTTTAAACATGCCCATACAGATATTTTTTTAACACACACATAGAAAGGTATGCTAGGGAAGTTATTTGTTGAATTTGACAACATTTTTATTAGTTTACATTTAGCTTGCAATAGCTGACTATACCTTGTAAGTATAGCTTTATGTATTTGTTATGTATTTGTGAGTTGCCAATGGAAACAGATTTTACATCCTGTGTTGTTTTTATTTATTTTACGGAATATTATCTAGAAGTTATATCAGCCTTGAAATTTTAATATTGAAGCAAAATCTTACAAAAATATACAAACATACAAACAATACCTTTGACAATTACATTGGATGCAAATTGTAGTAACAGTAAAAGCCTTATAACCATCTGTTTTTATCCTTATGTGTACTTTTGGATGTTGTAATTTTAATTTCTTTTAAAATGTTCCTTATTTTACTTAACTACACTGTTTAACCACACTGTTTAGCCTATTGTTACTTATTTTACTTACTTTTTGTTTAATTGCATTTCTTCCCTTCATCCTTTGTTCAAATGTTTTTAACTGTAAAGCACGTTGCGTTGCACATTGTGTATATACTATACACAATGTGCTATACAAATAAAGTTTATTATATTATTATATTATTACTATTAATGTTTTAAAGATGATGTTGCTTGGCATGTCTAACAGCATGTAATTAGTTCTGATTTCCCCATACATTTGTGTTAGGCCAAAGTATCCCTGCAGTGCATTATGGGAGAGAATGATTTCATCGGTCTTCTTTAAAAGTCAATTTCTGCCTCTTGTGTGCTGATTAAGAGCCTTATTGGCATGTACATCTGTATTAACACAGTTGGCGGTGACCCTCTGTGTGTGTTTGTGGGAGGGGTATCTCAGATTGATTTACAAATGGAAGGGCCGCTTCATGCTTGTCACGGGGCCTCAGGGTCCGACCATGAAATGGGTGCGGTCCCAGACACACACACACACACACACGCACGCACGCACACACACACATACACACGCACACACACAAAAAGAAGGACTTGAACACTCCAGTAGGCCCAAAATAAAAAAGGGGTTAAAGCCATCTGATTCTAGCCACTAACACACACACACACACACACACACACACACACACACACACACACACACACACACACACACACAGTACACACACACAGGGACACCACAGGGACTGGGATTAACCCAAGAGAGAATCACAATAGGCACACATGTCCCCTTTAGCAAGACTGGACCCATTCAGGTCCTGTGTTAGCTAGCATCCTAACAGGGATTAGGTTTAATGAACTGGAAGGAGTTAACAATAAATGAATCAGGCCTTTTAAGTAGTCTTCTAATTCCATTATGTGTTCTGTGGCTTTTCTTTCCTGCCTTTTCTGTGGAGGCGCTGTTTGAACACAAGGTGTAATCCACTTGACTATCAAAGGTGGAGAGAGTATGAATTGAAACTATCCGTGCCACATGCACCCCTGCATACACATACATGTGCGCATATGCACACGCACACACACGCACACGGACATACACGCACAGACCAAAAGAAGGCTTGGCAGATGCAGCTTACTGATACCATCTGCTTCTACACCTATAGCAATACTGGCTCAATAGAAACACACACACATGCACATAAACATGGATAAAAAAAGCGCGCGCACACACACACACACACACACAAAAGTTTAGATGTACTATTTTACACACCTTAAATAAACCATTGGATAAGAATCTTGCAAAGTGCTAAATTCATAGTGTATTACTTTTCATTTCTTTGCAGCCACGAAGGGAAATGTTAATACTGTTTTCAACCTCATATTTTAACAATTTTATGTTGTTAATTTCCTATGTAATTTATACACATCTCCTGGGTTTGTCAGGAAACACACTTATCTATATTATTTACAACTCAATTAAACACTTGGCAAGGCTTACAACTAACGGTTAAAATCAGCACACATTTGTTTTCTAAAACCACATATAATGTGACTTTCAGTATGTATGGATACGTGTGGACATGGCTTAATTTATTCATTATTTTTCTTATTTATATATACAAAAACATTTGACTTAATGTTCCTTCACTAACTGGTTTATTTGCACATTTGTGTGTGTACTCTGTGTGTGTTCACAAGTGAGTTGTGCGTCCGTGTGTGTGTCATTCAGTTTGTATTGACTTTGGTCTCTGAGGAACCAAACCTGTGCATTCCTCTTCCCTGCCCATGTTTTTTAATTGGAGTGGCAGTACACATACAAAGAGATAGAGATAGATAGATAGATAGATATATAGATAGATAGAGAGAGAGAGAGAGACAGAGAGAGAGACAGAGAGAGAGAGAGAGAGAGGTGTTAAATATTTTCCAATTGTTCCATTTCTTCTTAGAATCTGTTTGCTACTGTATTATACAATGCTGGGTAATATGTTACCCAGCAGCATTTAAAGCAAGAGAGTATGACGTGTGAGACAGAGAGAGAGAGAGAGCTCTAGGTAAGAGAGGAGGGTGTCCAGACCCAAAAAACGTGGTAAGGGAAAGATGGGAAGAAAAACATTCACTACATACATCCACAAAGCCACCCAGCCACATAACACTGCTAATGTTAAAATCTATACCCATCACGCTTGTGAGGATAAATTGTCCAGATTCATTCAGCAGCAGCTTGCAGGCTAAATTTAGCACTATACGCCTGGCTTTGTGCGCTGGGCGCCTAACTGTCTGGAGAGGTCAGCATTCAGTGATTTTCAATGTATTTTTATCTTGGCTGAGTACAAAACAGGGCCTTCAACGGACTGTGGTGGTGAAGCCTTCACTCAATAAGTGCCTGCAATTCCAGAAGCAATCACATCTAAACTAGCATACCATAGGCATAGAGGTCAGTGGTAGGCAGGGGCGAGACGAGGTTCATCCTCTGTCCTACGTCATGACATGTTTCACAACCCTCATCTTTAAGACGTCAGCCATAATCACTACTGACCACACCTGAAGCTCATGGCACACATTCACAATGTATGTCTAGATATACATGTACAATCTATAACGTGTTTCAGTTTTGAACTCTACAACTCCTCTTATTGATACCTGTGCCCTGGACTTTCTAACGCTTCAAAAACTGACGAGAAAAGTCCTTGACCAAGCTGCAGTTTTTGACGAGTTAGGAGTGAGAACGTGTTGTGGAAACATTATTGTAACACATGCATGATCTCCAAATAGGTCTTTATGTAGGACTCGAGACTGAATTGGGAAAGACACTCTCAATGTAACATCAGATGAATAATCCCCTTTTCTCCCATGCTTTACTTTTATGGTTCGTTAGCTGTTCATTGAGATGTTACTAAATAATGATCTATTTCAGATCACATAACAAAAATAGCCTTTTTTATAATGCTTTATGCAATCTCTATGAAGATACATTGTAATGTTATAGTACCTTTATCAAGGCATTTTGGTCTGCCTTTTTAAAGTATTTAGCTTTTTATTTAATTGTTATAATTATTATAGTTTTTTTCCCCATGTATCTCAATGTCCTTCAGCAGCTCTATGGGTTGTCAGAAAAAAAAAAAAAAAATAGATGCAGAATTATAATAACAATAAAAATATTAATTTGTAGAAGCTTCCAGATGGGATTTTTTGTGCTATTCTGTCAGTTGCCTCGCTATAGCTTCCATCACCGATCAAAGACGGATATCTCCTGATTGTCTGTTGGGGTCCGATCGTGTGTTACCAGGCTGTCTCTGTGGACAGGATCCCTCAAATCAATTGGGAACTGTCATGGGAAACGCCGGCAAGGGACGTGTAGAAAAGGGAGGATTTGAATTTACATTTATATATGTATGTAGATGCACCCATCGACATGTAAAGACGTTGACATGCTAATCACAGGGCTAGGGGATGCCACTGGCCCACTGGCCTGGACACACACATACACGCATAGACATGTATGTTATCTTCGCTGTGCTAGCCATCACTCATCTGACAGCACACAATATTATGGTAATTGTGTCTGTGTGATACACCATAGCCTGGCAGACTGCAGATCAGCTCACTTATATTCCTGGAGTATCCTGTCAAAGGCCAATATTCCTCTCTTCCACTCTTTCTTTCCCCTTTCAGTTTACAACCTACAACAAGTGTTTCTCGTATTATACTAGAATGTTTAACATTAGAATCAGAGGACATGATTTTTTGAATAATTATTCTGAAAGGCACATTTTCTGATTAAAGTGAGGTGTTCTTTGCACATGTTACTGTTTTAAACCACCTGTCATTGGCAGGATAGTTAATAATAATACTAATAATAATAATACATAAAATACAAATAGATTTTATTTATACACTATAGCACCTTTAAATAAATGTGTTTGGTATCCAAATGCCATATGGTGCCTTGAAACCAAAGCACATCATTAAAAGTTTTCAATTAGAATTGAATTAGCAAATAGAAATAAAGGAATAAAAAATATAATACTAAAAAAAGTTAATATTTCCAAAATTTCCATTGGTTATCTGATTTGCAGTTTTGTGATCTGCAGATAGCAGTCAATGTTTATTTATGTTTGACATTTCAAAGTTGGCCATGGAACCTTTAAAACTTGATTTCTAATCCACATCTATTGTTTGTTCAGTAGTACGACATTTGACCGTATAGGTGCTGCCTACCGAGACCTATGGCCTCTTGCTCTGGCCTGCCTAAAGCCATAGCACCACACTGCAGCAGTATCAGTGAAACCAAGCCAAAAGCCTGTAGACTGATAAGACATTAACCTCAGTCTGGCCTTTGAACCTCTAAACTTTCTGTTGACTTTAGGACAGTCAAAACACGAGGCAATTGATGGGCCCAGTGACACCTAGTTATATATAGTTCACACTTTGATCCCTTATGAAATGCTCTTTTGGGATATTTGTATTGAATGTTGTTATCTTTAATACATCTTTAGGATGTTATTATATTGGCCATGTATAGTATATTTGTAATTACTGTAATTCTGACTAAAGTAAGCACCCCTTTTCACTCTTGAGAATGGTTGTTTATATTTTGTCAAAGTTTAAAATGTTTAAAACCTCTGCTTTATATAATTCAATGTTGGTATAGTATATACAGCGAGGAAGTTTGGCAAGATGCTAGGAACTCAACTTTCTATTTCCCAGCTACAGTATGTTCCAGTGGCGATTTGGTTGCAAATCAACGTTTTGCCATCCTTCGGTCATTGTGGGTTAAAAAAGTGAGTAGATATAATAGAGTTTGCTCTCTGCTAACCAGGTGCGGCTCCGGTACAGTTCGGTTAATCTGCGTTGAACTCACAAATGAGTAGGCTGATATAATCCTCCTTCTCCTTGTTGTTTTACGGCGGTGAGTGAGTATCCAATCACAACGTGACGCCAGCTAGGTAGCCTACTGTCAACAACTCGTGATCTGATTGGCTATCGCAACTGTTCATCAACTGTATGTGCCCATTCACTTACAATGCACAGACGCCAGCATTGTTGATTCTGAAGGCGTCAGGCAGATTTTATACAGCCTGGCAACACAAGCTATCTGAATTCTGATTGGATAAAAACTCTAACCTAAAAACCACACGAACATGAAGAGAATATGCATAATGTATAATTTGTATAATATTTTTATATATTTAGGGAAAGTAAATTCAAAATTAAATTAACTTTTATCATATTATGATCATGATTTATGTTAGGCCAGCAGAGAAGGCCTTGCTGGACCTGATGGCCCACCACTGGTATGTTCTCTCCGTATGGAAGCTCTATGAACTAGCAGCACTGCAGTCTCCACTGCTGCGGCCCTCAGTTGAACCTGCCCCGGCACACACCCGGATATGCTGGGGCGATAACATACATCTGTCCCCAGAGCAGGGCCTGGAAATGGCTTTTTTCTCATTCCTATTATCACATCTGACCTTCTTCATCCGCTCTGGCCTGACGAAAAGAGCATTTAAGGCCCGCTTATTAAACATAATCTAGTAAAGTTATTAAAACAAGGCGGCTTACAGAGAGACCTGCCACAATTCAATTACCTGAGTAGCTGGAGGGAGGAAACCAAGTCGAGGAAGTGTCGACTTGGTTTCCTTTTATAGAGCGGGGATTGGAGTGTAGTTAGCGTGGCTTCAATTAACACAATCGGACTGGGGCGGTAATAAGCGAGCCCAGAATTGGCCAAAAGGAGAGTTGGAGGTTGGTGGCTGTCTTCTGTCAGTGCTGAGGGAAGTGTTGGGGCGCAGTCGTCTCCCAGTTCCTTGTCACTCACTTCATACTTCCTGAATGGTGGTGGAGGTTTTCATTAGTGCCTGAGTCAAAGATAGGCTACTGTATGACACTCATTAGTGTAATGAACAGAATACACCCAATATACAGTTGCAAGAAAAAGTATGTGAACCCCTTGGGATTACGTGGAGTTTTGCATGAATTGGTCATAAAATG
>JAODLL010002717.1:0-12198 GCA_026546735.1 Forbesichthys agassizii | reverse complement strand
CTCTCTCTCTCTCTCTCTCTCTCTCTCTCTCTCTTTCTCTCTCTCTCTCTCTCTCTCTCTCTCTCTCTCTCTCTCTCGCCCGCATACAGGCAAAACCAATCACAGATGGAGTCGGGGCTAATGGGCGCCTGCTCTCTTGCTACCGGCTCCCTCGCACTCAGGCAACAAATGCCCCCCCGAGACGACGGGAGGCAAAAAGACCGGGGATAAGCGGCGCAAAATAAACACGGGGAAACGGACGAGACAGAGACATATATATATATACACAGTTATACACATCTATATATATATGTATATATAGATGTGTATAGATGTATATATAGCAAGACCTCGTTACGCATACTGCTCGATGAAACAAGGAGCCGGCTTCTGCAGCGATAAAGGGTTAATGATAGAGAGAGACAGAGAGAGAGAGGGAGAGAGAGAGAGAGAGAGAGAGAGAGAGAGAGAGGGGAGGTATAGAGGAAGTGGGAGGACACAGAGAGAGAGAGAGAGAGAGAGAGAGAGAGAGAACCAAACGCTTATCTCCTCACCTCGGTTGTATGCAGCTCTTATTGATGTCTCTTCTTTTTCTGTCTAGTGATCCATTGCTCGCTCTCCCCAACACACACATCACACACACACAGAGAGAGAGAGAGAGGCAGCCACTGCCACTTTGCCAGGAGGGAGTGAGGGAGGAAGGGAGGGGGGGGGGGGGGGGGGGGGGGGGGGGATAGCGGGAGGCAAGAGGGGAAGGAAAAAAAAAAAAAGACGCAGGCACAAGGCAGCTCACATTTCAAACTTGTGAGGTGGGGGGGAAGGGGTAGTGTGTGTGTGTGTGTGTGTGCACTAGACAGCCCTGCATCGGTCTAGAGCAACCCCCGAAGCAAGAGAGACGAGCCTCGATCAATTCCCTTAAGCCTGCGTTTGTCGGTGGCCGTGATGGCGGAAGATGCGAGCGTCGGCGACAGAAGCTCTCTGGATAGGTGTAGCTGAAGCTACACATTAAGACCCCCCTGTCTCGGCACGCCGTCGCCTTTAATCCGTCAAACTGGTCTTTGTAATTAAGGAGGGAAGGGGGAAAGGGGCGGGGCTGCCATTGTGGCTCCCCGATGGTGTTATATCGCGGGGGCGGGGCCAATTAGAGTGCACTTGTCTCTCAGCGCACATGAGCTGGAGTGAGCCTTAGATAAATAATTACACAACTGTAAAACATGTTAGCGGTACAGAGAAAGTGCGACACACACACGCACGCACGCACGCACGCACGCACACACACACACGTTGTCCGAGGCAGATGGTTCTAGCTCGACGCCTCCATTGTCGTCAGCCAATGAAAATGTTCGAGTATTCTCACCCTCCTGCGAGTCTGCTCAGTCGTCAAATTAGCACATCTGAATAGCGGCTAAAATCTAATGAGCACGCCACCGAAACATACGTTAGCTACATGTAAACATCCGCTTTCGAACACAAGCGACGTCGCAGCGCAACACCCCCGAGCCCGAATGGCTGTATATACCACCACACGACCGCTTTGTATGCTAACACAGTCAACATGGAGAAAGGGGAGACAACAGTCGTCCAGACAAGCTAAACATCCCTTATCTTAGCCCTCCCTTGCTGTATACGTGCTCTCCCAGCAAGTGTAGTGCCTTGAGTTAACACCCTATGCCCTATAGGAGGGGAACAACAGCTACATCATAGTTGACCTGACACGAGTGCTTAAATTAAAGTGATCGTCCAGTGTCAAACACAGAAATGTATAGCATATTTATATTCCCAAAAATAATACCACAATGCAAGTCACAGGACACCAGAACAAATGTTTAGACTGACTGTATCAGTACATGAAATCACATTTAAAGGTCCGTGTCATGGCTGCTTGTAATGTTTTTCCAACTTCAGAGTCTTCAGTTCAATTCAGCCGCTGCATGTAGGCAAATGCGGTCAAGGCCACCAACAATGTTTTGAGGCATCCGCGTTATTTTCTATTTAGGAAAAGCCTCAACTAAATGTTACCTTCGGGCAAACCGACTGCAGTTGGAGAGCGCAAGGGAGGAAAAACATTTTGGTCTGTGTTGCTCTCGCTTCGTTATTGTGAAGAAGAGAAGTTTTTCGTACCACGAGATGACATGCCTGACTAGTATGTGTTTAGTCTTCCCGACACACACGCTAAAGCCTGCTTTAAATCTAATGCTAATGCTAAAGCTAATGCTTTAAATGGCTACTTAATGAATGAATTAATTAACATCTACCAGAGGATAACATTAGGATTTCATTAATGATTTATGGCACTGAAGAATGTTAAATGTGCAAAGTTTTGGTTATTTATCCTCCGGGGAGTAATTCTGGTTCATTGCCTAATTGCATGTTTAAACAGGGGAACATATGCAAGAGTCTAGCCTACGCTAGTTTCTGGGATTCATGCTCAGGCTGGTCTAAAACCTACAGAGACAACGTTATGAAGTCACACCTTAAAATCTCTTCTTGTCAAAACAATGACACAAGAAACTGCTGAGATATGTTTCCAGTGAAAACACTTACAGTAGCAATGCACTACAGACATTACAGTGAACTATGGTTTTCAAACTATGGATTTGGTCAGGAAAGGAGAAAAATGCATTGTTACTTTTATTTATAATGTGCGGATTAAGCCAAACATCAAACATATAAAATAAACTATAAATAAAGTGTATTCTTAATGACTGTTTATTTACAAGTATAACGTAACTTTTAGTTATGTTGCAACTAAGATTAACAACGACAAAGCAGCACAACATTGGGAATTTCAGCCCAACTAATTACCTGGTGAAAAGCAGGGTTTACCAGGCATTTGTTATGGTAGAATGAAGTCTAAAGGAGCTGAAAAACGCTCTGCTGGTGTCCCCCCCCCCCCTCCCCGTATAAGTTGGTGCCTTCTTTAGCTGTTTAGAAATGAGGAATTCCAAGAGCTTGCTGAAGCGCAAGCAATATTGGAAAGTACCACTCTGAGCACCAAAGGGGGAAGATTTGTGATTATGTGGTCTCACACCAGACTGAACCATTACTCTTGCCAGAGGGGTGGGCCCTGTCTTTTATAATAAAGTGACTGTATGACACTGATGTCAGGGCCTTGGAATGTGTCGCGTGACAGCAAAAAAGAAGAGCTGCCGTATTTATCCACAGAGCGGCTATGATCCCCCCGTGGTACAGCTACCACGTGCATGGCTCTGCCCCATGGCGAGACAGCCAAATTAATCCCATTCACAAAGAGGTCACAACAGGCAGATGGACAGATGGATTCTTACTGACTCTCCCAGCCCCCAATGCATTGTACCTGCAAAATGGATAGAAAGCTACACACTGGCGCGGCCTCAAGTGTAAAAGTTTTCAGCAGTCGCATTTGCAGATTCACACAACGTGTGCTCAAGCCCTGTTGAAAAGGCGCTTTATGAAAAAGCAAATTACACATGATGACAAATTATGATAAGCATTATCTGGCGCCCCTTTCAGACCGGATAATCTATTTACTTTGCTAAATCTGTCTCTTGCCTTAGCAGATCTACTGTATAAACAGATGTCATAGATAAAGGTGTAATATTAAGGTTACCATAGGGGGCACAAATGAACATATTCCCAGTAATTCCACAAAATGTTTTCTGTGGCAAACAATAAACATGGGCTTTCATTAAAGATAACTTGTATTCCTTCTAATGTTGCAACGCCTGTTTTTACTAACGAATACAAGATGATACAGTGGTTAAAAGGAGATGGTAAGGTTGATTGATTGATTTGTAAGG
Organism: Forbesichthys agassizii; assembly: GCA_026546735.1. Classification (NCBI taxonomy): domain Eukaryota; kingdom Metazoa; phylum Chordata; class Actinopteri; order Percopsiformes; family Amblyopsidae; genus Forbesichthys; species Forbesichthys agassizii. The sequence continues at coordinate 8,440 of JAODLL010002717.1, read as the reverse complement.
CAAACCTAGTTTATATGTTGGTCGTGAACACATGGCGGGGCCATGTATATATAAATGGACAAACCCTCCGTGACGTCACCCATAGCTTTTTGTCAAGAACAGATTTGAACACTGCGCTCTGCTGGCTCTGGCCGTCGCCATCTTTGCTAAATCTATGGCTCATTTATTTTTAACTGAAGAGTTATGAAACAATTCACCCCCTCGTACAGTTGTGATGAACAGAAAGACTATGGAGTAGAGCCTGAGATCGCAGCCAGAACCCGTCGGGACCCGACGAGTTTGGGTCAGTCTTTATTTCTCACATATTTCACCAGGCACGCCGGGTTCTGGCCAGGTTCGGGCCGGGTTCAGGCCAGGTTTTGGCCGGGTTCGGGATTCATTTACAAATTATTAAAACTATTTTGCAGTGTGTTAAAGAAACTTGATCGGTAGCTCATTCAGATCTGTTGATGATTGCAGCTCGTACCTTTCCCCCTTACTGATACGTTGTTATTTAGAGAGAAGAGGTGAATATGTTTAACCTGTCATTTCTATGACAACCAGCGTGTTCTTTCTTTAGCTTCTGGTTCTACATCGTAGCGAAAACAACGTTTCTCTTTTCTTTTAAACACTATCCAGCAAGCTTATTGTATATCAAACATATACAATTTAGTATCAAATGAGTCAGAGGCACTATCTAGAGCTCTGCGCGATGCGGCGATGCGCAGTGTATGGACACCGCCTGGGAAAGTTGGACAGAATTGTTTCGGTCCATGTCGGGTTCAACTTTTCTGACCTGATTAAAGCTCTACTATAGAGACCAAAACCATTTTTGGAGCCAGGCTGTAAACATGTTTACTTTTGCTGTAAAGACCGACATTTTAACTATGGATGGCACGATCCAAAGTTTTAAGTCCCGATACGATACAGCTATCTGCACATTAGGTATCGGTCAATACCGAGTACTGATTCGATTCCAATGATATATTGTATTTGTATTTTATTCCTCACTATGACTGAGGAAGAGACTAGGAATCATGTTTTGTGTAAGGAACCATCAGGCTTGAACATTGCTTTCCTAACTCTATAAAACATAATGTAACATAATGTAATATATGGAACAATTACAATGTTGTCATTGATGTATGCATTGGTTTTAAGTTAAATTGCAAAGTAAATGACAGTCAATCTCTATTTTAGGACTTGGCTGCATTTTAGAAACCTGCTGCTGATAGTGTGTCCTGGGTAGGTTAGACATTGCTGAGGCTTGACAGTAGACCTACGCGTGTAAATTATTTAAATTGGATTATCCCCATGGATCAATTGTCCAATTGTCACTGATACTGATCCAGCTATTTAAGTCCGATTTCCAGTCTCAGTATCCTATCGGTGCCATCCTTAATTTTTTACATTTGAGTCTCTGGGGGATTGACTCCCTTTTAACAGCCAAGTGGCAATTTAATGAACTGCAGGTTTTGGCATTTCCACGTTGTATTCCTTCCTTAGCACCAGGGGTTCCTCCTGCTTGGGCAAAACCAGTGAACCGCATGCTCCCGTTTTGGAGGGGGAAAAAAAATCTGAGAAATTTTGAAAGCGACTTAGCAGAAATCCATTAAACCCTTGTAGAACGCTAGCTTGGATGTCATCCAAACCTTGAAAACCAGACTTACTTATCACATAAACAACCTTGTGGAACAATGATTTTAATCAATTAAAAACTAAATTCTCTTTCCCTGCAGCTCTAGTTTGCTCTAATAAGGCATTGTTTTGTTTTGTTTTATGTTTTTGTTGTTTTCTGAGAGGCTTCCAGAAGTCTGGTGATGGCTGACCTGTTGCTGCCATCCTGGCTCGCTCATGTGACTCACTCCAATCTCTGTCGCCGAGCAACGGCCCTGTTGGATACCAGACTGTGGGGTTGGCCCCTGGGGCCCCAGTTAGGAAGCCTTTTTTCTTCTTTTTACGAGCCATCTCTAGCTACTGGAGATGACTGTGTCTGTCTCCATTTTAACAGCATCCTGGTCTGCTCTAATGCTCTTGAAAAGTAAGCGCTTTGCAGAAGAATGCAGTGACTCTGGTATCCAATTTGCTCTCGTTTTCCCATATAAGTATCTATGAAAGACTCATTCAAATAATGTATATATGATATTTGAATCATATCATTGTTTGTGAGTTTGCCATGATGTGTCAGTCAATGGACGACTAGTGAAAAGGGGTGTGAGGTTTGATACAGAAATTAAGCAAGAATGAGAACATTTAGTGGTTAAAGTTAAGTGGCAAGAGATAATGCTCTCTTCTCCAGCATCTCTCATGGAGGCGATAGCTCAGGACTTAAGGAATCACACATTTGTATAAAAAAGCGAGCAATAAATCAGAGGGGTGAACTGAGTGAAAATTTAAACATCATGTGTGCCTGTATTTCATATCCTCGTCGACTTAGGCAACACAGCATACAGGCCAAGTGTCTACGGCAGCAGTTGCACAACTCACTTCTCTCGTAACGCGAGACAGGTGGATCACAAATCAAAACTGTTAAGAGGAACAGAAAAGATCCCACTGTTGTCATAGTTATCGCTAAAGCTGACAGCCAATATGTCTCCATTCCTGTAGTGCTCCAACGTCCCCGTTTCCCAGCTTGATAACATTTAGCGACACACATCCATCTAAATAATCACTGTGCCCTGTCGATTGTCCTGTAGTAGAACAAGACGTCTACGTCGCCAAGGTGATGAGGGGTACATGCAATGCCTGGATGATTGTCAAACTCTTTGGGATAACTCTGCGTTTACACGGAACATGGCAAACCGGTAGACGGCAAACACCTTCTGGACAGCATGGCATAAAAGTCCAAGGGAATGGCAGTTTCTATGGTGATGTCGCATTGTTTAAGAATAATTTAATACAAATATATTCAACACAATTATTTAGTAGCAATTGTTTTATGTAATTATTTTTGTATTGTATCTAGTATTCTAGCTGTTGTACAAAATGTATTGCCTTCTTGTTGTCAATGTTTTCTCCGTGTGTGAGGGAGCTACGAACTTTCAACATTTTCCATGGCCGATTATAAAAATGTAGTGAAAGTAAGATAAAGTTTGCATTATTTTGCTCAGCATTTCCGACCAAAGAAAAGTATTTCCTGCAGAAAATATTGGAGGAAATGTTACTATATAGGCTACAATACTCCATACAGTGCATACCTTATATCAGGGTTTTGTGCCAGGACCCACCTAGAGAGGACTAATCTATTTTGAGGCCCACCAAACACCAAGTACCGGTAACGTACAAAAATTTCAGCTAATGCTATACTTGTGTGTGTGTGTGTGTGTGTGTGTGTGTGCCAAATATTTGAGAGCAGAGCGCTCCAGAATATAGTGTGTGCATGCGCCTAAATAGGATTTCATCCAATCAGGAACAAGCTATTTTCCACAACCTTACTCACGACCAATGAGTCGATAGTAAAACGCGTAAGCCTTTCATTGATTCATTCAATTGCTGCTTGCAATTTTCACGATCCACTCTCACTCAGTGGGTCACAACCCACAGTTTGAAAACCGCTGCCCTATATCATGTAGAGAGCTACTAAAGTAAAAAAAAAAAACAATCACACCAATATTTCAAATGTTTCAACATTTCTACAGCACATACACCACTACAAAGACACATCTAAACTAGAGTGAGGCATCATTATCATTATTTAGATTAATTTGATATAGTTATCGGTGCAATGGTAAGCACAAACATGTAACATTCACACGGTATGAGGTGTGTGTGTGTGTGTGTGTGTGTGTGTGTGTGTGTGTGTGTGTGTGTGTGTGTGTGTGAGTGAAATCACTGGTCTTACCTGCTGATTTGGGGGTGAACTTGTCCCTGTTTGCAGCACACACAGCCAAGAGCCGATATCCCAGGTCCAAGTCGAAGCCTTGCTGCGCTGCTACTCGACTGACCACCTGAATAAAAACCCACAATTCCCACCACAACCAGTGAGATTACGGTGGCCGACCCCCAAACAAAAGGTTGTGGGTTTGATCCGCAGGATAGCTAGTCTGCCTGTAAGCATCCTTGAGATAGATTACTTGTAATTGTACTCTAAATGACAAAATAGTAAATTGATACGAAATGTTGCTCCTAACATGGTAATTTTTGGTAAATTACTAAGCCAGTATCCACTGAGGTACTGGCTACATGGGCACGTTTTTCTTTAGGGGAGGAGGGAAGGGTCAGGTAGGGGGTTATGCAAAGTCAAACTGAAGCTTTTGTTTGACTTTGCCTCAAGAATCAGTGTGGAGAGCTCATTTTGTTTCAGGCGGTAAACATTGTATGTGGCCGATCAGCATCGTAGTGTTACTAGTGTGTGGCCAATCAGTGTGGTGCTGTTAGCTATAGGCGTGGTTCATGTGTGACGATGGTGACTTGAAAACAACTCGAAAAAACCAATGGCAGGTCCTACAGAGATTAACGTAGATGATGCAATATAGCGTCACTTTTATTTGAATTTATTAGAAGAACAAAGACTTTTCTCAATGGAAAATAATGTTTTCACTGTTCTCCAGACTTTTCTCCTGCAAGAGTGGATTTACCAACAGGCTCCTGCTGGTTCACAGGTTCGTCCAATCACCTGCCAAGGATTTTGTTGAAAGCGCCTGCTGTTTTAAAACAGTTTCAATGGACGGCTCCCAAGATGGATGTGTCTAGCAGACACAGATATCTGGCATGTCAGTTTAAAGCATGCGGGACCTCTGCAACATTAGTATTACGCAGTTTAACAGCTATTTATTCATCACAGATAAACACTGGATATAAATGGGTCTATAATTTACATTATCCTGTTTTTGTAAGCACAGTAATAGCCTGGGAATTTTGATCTAGTTAGCGAGAAGAAAAAAAAAACAGACATCTAATTTTTGCATACTGTAGCTACAAAGTATTACAGTTCACTGATCGGTCACTGATAAACATGACATCAAAATGCGTCACACGTACGCACGTACGTGTTGTGGCTGGGTCCTAAGAATGTGCAGTATTTAGCTGTTGGGGAGACGGTGGGAGGCCTACAACTGAACTTATCCGTTCCATATGAGCTAGTGAACCGCGAGGCCTTTAGAGCCAGGATGCCTGCTGTGAACAAATGCTAGCAGAATCCTCGTATGCCATAGAGGACGCTGTAAATCACCGCTAAGTGGCACGCACACCTTTGATTTAGCGCTGCCCTTATCAGCGCAAAGAGGCAGCTGCCTCCAGTCCTCTTGACCTCGAGGACATGTTGTACGGTGTTATGACCCGGGGCAGCCAGTGGGCCTTCCAGAGAGCAGTGACAAAGACACTGGGCCAATAATAAAGACGGAGCACTCCAATGCTTTTCAATGGAAGCAAAAATGTAACGATTCCGGTCTCTTAAGTGGGCGTGTCACCAACGGCATTCTGCTGTGGAGACTGACAGAGGCAGCGCTCTGATAGATAAATCTACCATGCATGGCCTGAAACAGTCAATTTACCCCAAATTAACTTGCATGGAATGTGGGTCGTTCGGGTCTGCATAACGGGTGGAAAGCCCCCCCCCCCTTCCAAAAATCGAAGACGGAAGCACCCTCTCTGTTCCAATCCAGTCTCTCTAGAACAGCGGTTCTTCCTGCCCTCTCTCTACGGACCCGATTTTGCAGTTGCGCACCAGAGCTTCAAGACAAGCCCCAGGGTATGGTTGAACACTGCTCCCTGCGCTGTGTCATTACCTCCTGTAAAGTATAGTTTCGATGCGCCACCAGAAAATACTGTGTATATCTGGACGTTTATTTACAGGAAACTCCCATTAAGAGAAAGATATATGAAGTAAGGCTGTCTAATTAGAATGTAAACTCATGAGGGCCGTTTTTCCCAAATGGTAATTCCAGTGCAAGATGTTACAACAAGCGTTCTAATTTCAGAGCCTTAATTGTACACAGTCGCTAGAATTGTGGTGGATTTTCTTGGCGTAAGGCAAACATGCTTTTAAGGAGAGGCATTCATCTTCTCATTTGTTTGAAGAATACCGAGCCAATCATCTGTGTATGGGTGGCTTATCGTTAATGCCTGGCAGTATGCTAACTTACTAGGCGACAACGTCTTAAATCTTATCTATAATATATTTTTCTGTTCTTATTAGTGACTGCAAAGAAAACCTCTAGTCTATATGACGAAGGCCAAACAAGGACTAGAAAATATAGTGTTTTATACTAAATAGGTTTTATGTTAACTTGATTCGTAAGTCAACTGTAGCGTAAGTCGCTATTTTGCCCCCCCTCCACAGTTAATAGTTAAAACAATGCCGTGTCACGGCCACTAGATGTCAGTAAAAAACCCTAGAAAGCCAGTTTATTACTGGGATACAAGTATATTGTAGCATTTGATGTGTAATAGACAAATGACTTCCTATTGTCTAAATGATCAAGGCAGAGCCTTGTGATAGCAACTAGGCAGAGCCAATCATGTGATAGCAGCTACTATTTCCCATTGATATTAATAATGGGGGGATCTGTAACCCCACATACACGTGAGAACTGCCTGCCTGCCGCACAGTAAAGCTATAATCCAAACAATCGGCGGAACGTCGAGGTCTGTCAGAGAGGTGTTTTATGTCGTGCTTTAGTAGAAGTCCCAAGGGCCCCTTTACCAAGCATTGTTCTGCAAAGTGCTCCCCTAACTAGGGGGTGTGTGTGAATCTACTGTATTTCCCTGCATTGGAGGCAATGATCGGAGTTGTCATGTTAAGGTGCAGTATGGCCCTAGGTGACACACCGGAGTGACAGCTCAGCTGTCTACCCATATTCTGTCTGACTTGAGCAGTGCAGTACCACTTGTGGTGAAGTCTGGTAATTATGCAGTAAATGCATTACTAGATGAATTAGAGAGAAAGGTGGAATTACATTTATATTAGGAAAACTAACTTGTAGGGAATTTAAATGTAAGTATATACTGTATTTATTTACCCTGTAAGTTTGGTACTGTACAAAACTGCCTAGTTGATATGGCTTTACAACTTCACAGAACTGACCAAAAGAAGACTATGTAATATAATTCAGTTATTAAAGATGCCAAAAGTCTTAGCATTTAAATAGTGCCAAGACCTCGCTTTATAAAGAGCACAGTAGGCTGCTGTAATGTTTGAATACGTTTTCAGCCCCTTATCCCCGTCCCAGACACTGGCACTGTCATTTCATAAGCCACGGCACAAACCGTAAGCCAAGTCGATGAAAGGTGACTAAAATTTCTATGGCTCCTCTCGGACGAAGCGCCTTTTATTTTACAATGACCTTAGCGAATAGCAGCGGCAGAACATTAGTATTCGCACGTCCCCCGGGGGAGCGGTGGAAAAGAGCCAATGCAGCAGTTGTTGTACCGGTCCTTGCCTGCCCTTGAACCCAGACATGTGAAATGGCAGAGGGGATTTGTGAAGGAGGGGAGGGTGGGGGGGGGGGGGAGGGGAAGGATGGAGGGGGGAGGGGGGGGTGGTGGTGGTGTGTGCATGACTCATTTTCTTACCGTTAAGCATCCCATCAAGCTTTGCTCGAAGGGTCGTTGGAAGGCCCGGGGGTCACCACACCAGTCTAGCAGCTCGGTCGCTGCCGTTTGGAAATTTGCTGGATTCTGTAAGTGCTGTTGGGAAGTGGCGGTTGGGGAACAGTGGGAAAAGTACACGTGTCAGCATACATCCAACTTTAACAAAGGTTAAAGGTACAGTTAGCGATTGTACGCTGATACCGTACACTTTTTTTGTGCACGCTGAAAAAAGAATCCGGCGTTTAGGAATAGGAACACAAATAGGTATACAAACAAGGCGGTGCAGACCGCGCCACACAATAACAATACCCTAGCATTCGCAGTGTGTTTCCAATGTGTGGGGCGGAGCTTCTGAGGGAGCACCCTATGGCATTGAAGAGAGAGGTGTTCTTGTTTTGATTTGAGTTCGAATATAGCAAGTGTTCTCAAGAATTACTTACTATACCTTTCAATGTACACAATGCATGTTCCAGTTTATAATTTACTTAATCAAATGTTATAATGTTATATGTGTTTGTAATCAAAAGCAACTAAACTGGCAAAGAGAATAGGAACGATCTACAAGAGAGACTTGTTATTGGAGAGAGGTAATTAAACACCTGTTAAGTGGCAAGTAAATACGTTGGATATTTTAAAACAAAATGAATGGCACCTGCTGCTGCCAGAAAGGGGAACATGTGCATTTGTTTATTATGTTAAAGTAGTCAGCAACTGTAAGCTAATACAAACTCTTTAACTCTAATAATCAGCGAATGTCTCCTCATGGTCTGCTAGCTGTCGCTAGCTACACAGCCAAGGCTCTGTAAATGGGAGCACAAAAACCACACAACACTATCCCAGCCACGGCAAAGTGTTATCTAGTGTGTGTGTGTGTGTGTGTGTGTGCGTCTGTGTGTGTGTGCGTCTGTGTGTGTGTGTGTGTGTGTGTGTG
>JAODLL010002716.1:0-12198 GCA_026546735.1 Forbesichthys agassizii | reverse complement strand
TTTTTTATTTTATTTTTTTTTTTATGTATATATATATTTTGTGAACATAATAATTGTTTATCTTTTAGTACCTTTGTCTTATCTGTGTTATTTGTGCTGCTGCCTGTGTTGACCATGACTCATGCAAAGTAGCTAATATTTCTACTAACTCATGTCAAATACTATCCTAATTCGCTCCAAAATTGACATGCAAACCTTGGGTGCAAGGATGTAGAAATTAAAGTCAAAACATGATTAACACTGGGATGTGAAGTGCAAAAGGTGACGATGTTGTAGTGTAATTACTGTAATCTCCCCTCCGTCACCTGTCCATCAGAGGGAATGTTCTAACTTCATCAAGGTGCTGCAGCCATTCAACCAGACCCACGTGTATGTGTGTGGGACAGGAGCCTTCCACCCTGTGTGCGCATACTTGGAGGTGGGCAAGAAACAAGAGGTATGTACGACATGCTCTTCCTCTTAACCTGCTTAGATTTACTTTCCTTAGTGGACATTCAACGTATGTATTATATGAGTTGTGAAGGGCATCCTCCTGGTTATGTGTGAGAGCCCTAAAAAAGCCTCTTAAAACTAGTTTTATTCACTCAGCAAAATGATGTGGAAAATTAATGACTGGGTTTCATAGACAAGAGTAGTTTCAATTAAAAAAAATGCTCTTCTCTCCTCCAAATGTCATTGTGTTTCCCATTCGTCATTTTAAAGCAATTAGGACAAGGGGGGTCTATGAAATTTGCCTTCTCTGTAGACTGTGACCTAGCGCCGTGCTGCAGTTTCTGTGTTGTCTGCAAGGTTTTGAGGTTACCAAGTCATAGAGCGTGGCGCTCTATGAGGCAGCTCTGGGACAGGATAAGATAATGGAAAAATAGATTATGGTTGTCAAATGTAGGAGGGGGACCCCCAGAGAGGTCATTAAACAACCCTGTGAACACTGTTTTTTGAGAGGATTGTGAGTTTATGTGACCCTATTACAGACAGTCGTCATGTAGTCGACACAGATCTACTGCGTGTTGTATTGACCTATGTCGTCAGTCTACTGTAATTGATCCCCCTTGCCCAATGCGTTTAGGACAGCGTGTTCAAGCTGGAGTCCCAAACGGAGAACGGCAGAGGAAAGAGCCCTTATGACCCGAAGCTGTTGACGGCGTCACTGTTGATCGGTGAGTTGGTCAGGATCCTCTGTGAAACTTATATAAACATTCAGGGGCAGCCAGAACACCCGCAGTCATTACACCACATCCATAATACACTGTCAGATGTAAAGTACGTGTGAATAACAGGAATGCTGTTCTATGTTGGTCTTTATGGGTTGATCTACTCTGTACTTAGACACACACACAAACCTCTCATTGTCTGCTCAATAAACTAATCTATTTTAATCAGCGGGAAGAGCAAATTATCTGGGAAAACTAGGTATTTTCTGGAATCTGACACATTTTTGTATTTTACTTCTTCAGCGAGTGGTCCAGGTTGTTAAGCAATATATATAGTGTATATATATACATATATATGTGAGTGTGCGTTTAAGTTCTATACCTTCCAAGGATTGGATAATTACAGTGTGCAAGTTTTTCCCATTTGCATCCTGTTTTGTGTTAAATTCACTCGTCTTTTGGCAAATGAGGCAGGACTGGGTAAGCGTGTCATTGCTCTGTCACCCCGATTACGGCCAGTCACGTTACGTTATAGCACACCGTTTAACCTGACAGATGGCCATTTTCCAACCGATCACCCTCCGTCTTCACTTTCCTTTCTATTTCTCCCTTATAACTGCATTATGATGTACTCCTGCCTGCTTCACACCACACTGCTTTCCCCCGTCATATGTCTCTACATATCATGATGTCAGTGCCGTGTCAGCGTAAATGTCACAGTCCGCATGTTCACTGCGTCACCCGCCAGTCTGTGGCGTCTGGTGTTGTCTCAGATCTCTTGGCCGACCTGTACAGCTAAGCCTCTGAATAATGCCCTCCACCTCCCCCACACCCACCAACACACGCACACATGCATGCACGCCCACACACTTCACACCTGGTACCTAGATACCTCCTATTGCTCAGAAACCGACGTCGTTGCTAACTGTCCTCTTGTCTCATTGGTTCAGATGGTGAGCTGTACTCTGGGACGTCAGCTGACTTCATGGGGAGGGACTTTGCCATTTTTCGCACTCTAGGCAAGCATCATCCAATCAGGACAGAGCAACATGATTCTCGCTGGCTTAATGGTAAGTAAACGGGGAGTGCATAAAAGGGAGCAAGCAAGGACCTCTTTAAACTTACATTTGAAAAAGAGCAGGACAGTGTCTCAATACAATGTTGCAGGCATATTACAGTTAGTATATACCACTTGAAAACAATACATTCATCTTACAGTAATGAACATATGAACCAACACAAACAACAATGAGAGCTAGCCTAAAAACAAGGAAAGAGAGCAAGATGTTGACAACCCAAACCCCATACACCGAGAACAAGCCTGCTGTATGTGTGCAAGTTCGTTTGACAGGCGAGGTAGATGTGGCAGACAAATCTAGGAACATGAATCTTAATTGGTTAGAAATACTGCCGGGTAGCTGGCACAATGTAAATGGAATCATACAGAGGCACGGGCAATTGATCAGAGCAGATATTCTCACAAAGCATTTTGCTCACTGATAGATGACAGATGTCTTTAACATTTCTAACAAGTTCCATGTAGCTCTAAAATCATACTTACCGCACCTTTAACATATTACATGTTATACTAATTGGTTCCCACACAACTTTGAATTAATCACACTGAACATTTGGGGTTCACAGTTCACGGTTAGATTGAAAGCAACTATTCAGAATGTTATGGGTTAAAATTATGCAAACGTGTGCATGTGCGTGTGCTTGTGTGTGGGTGTGTGTGTGTGCGTGTGTGTGTCAGATCCCAGGTTTGTGAGTGTGCATCTGATTCCTGAGAGTGACAACCCAGAGGATGACAAGGTCTACCTATTCTTCAGAGAGAATGCCATGGATGGAGAGCACGCTGGGAAGGCCACACACGCTCGCGTCGGACAGCTCTGCAAAGTACGCACGCACACACACATATATTTAGTTCTATTTATTTCTGACCGATACACACTCACAGAAAGACCATGCATATTGATGCAAATGTATATAATAACAACACATTCACTGTATGAATCTCTAATTTAAATTAAATGGAGATTTAATTGACACCAATATATTTTAATTTAGATATGTGCGTCTGGTGAAACGGTTCAACAAGGAACAGCTCTCATTTGTGAGACAGATCTATTTGGAAGACACGCTGGCTGCTTATATTGGCAGCTTTCATAAGCTATTTTCTCTGGTTATTTTTAGCCAGGAGATGCGTGGGCTTTGTTGTGTGAGCGTGGTCCCTAAAGACAACCTGAGAGATGGCTTAAATGTCAGAGTGAGAGGCAGAGGGTATGGCAATAACTGCACTGTCATTTGTGTTGGCGGGCTGACTGGCCTAGCAACCAATTTCAGTGTCTGTCCCGTCCAGATTCATTGAGCAGGAATACACTAAGTGCACCGCAGATCACTGATGTCCATCCTCGTGCCATTTAGCTGTTTATGGCGTCTCCTTCATTACGATCCGATCCCTCAGAATGTCAAGAATCTGGCCGGCTCAGCGCAAAACAAGCCATCCATTATGTAGAATGCCTTATTAATTTAGGGCTGTGCATATTTGTGACATAACAGGCTGCTATATATCAATACTGAGAGGGATGCGGTTGTCAACATCAAAGTGTGTGTGTGTGTGTGTGTGTGTGTCAGTGTGTCTATGCAGTATGGGGGTGTGTATGGGAACATAGTGTACACTTTACTCAACGTGAAACCACATTACTTACCACTGGTGACATTAAAAAAATGTCAAGGTGAGGCCTTTATGATTGACAAGCATACTTGTTTATTAATAATAGCAATAAAACAATCTGCATTCCTGTTTCACCCTGCCTGCTAATCACGTGAATATTTTAGATGTGCTGGTAGTTTTCTTTTGCATGATAAACACAAACGTTGTTAGATGTTGGCAGTGAAGGCAAAGGTCTAATGTAGAACTTGTCCATGTGATCTCTGATCCAGAATGACCTGGGAGGCCACAGGAGTCTAGTTAATAAGTGGACCACCTTCCTGAAAGCCAGGCTTGTTTGCTCCGTGCCCGGGCTCAATGGAATAGACACACATTTTGATGAACTACGTGAGTGATCTCTTCTTCTCTTGACCTAACCCTAACCCTTCTCTTGACTCACAGGAATAATTTGCTGCTTTTTCAATCTCAACCAAAAACCCTTATTTTACATTGTTTTTGTTTTTCAGAGGATGTATTTCTGATGAGCAGTAAGGATCCTAAGAACCCAATTGTCTATGCTGTGTTCACCACATCCAGGTGCAGTGGTTGTGTGCCAGACTCTAGTGGCATGATTCTGCAAGACAAAGGTGTATGTCTCACACTTTCTCTTTGCTTTGTGTCCATCAGTAACATCTTCAAAGGTTCGGCTGTGTGCCTGTATAACATGGCAGATGTCAGGAGAGTGTTTCTGGGTCCTTACGCCCACAGAGATGGACCAAACTATCAATGGGTGCCCTTTCAGGGACGTGTGCCATACCCACGCCCTGGTACGGTGAGTGTCCATCTGATTAATCACTTGATTTATAATCATCTTCAATATGCAATCTGGAACTGTACTTATACAAGTTGTAGACAGCATGGGCCAATATGCCTATTCTACTAGGCTCATTAAGCTCTATTGTGTCTGAGAGGCCATTTTACCAACAATTGGTAACAGCCTAAATTTACCATAATTCTATTTGATATAATGTTTCTCCACATTTTTTTCCAGTGCCCCAGCAAAACGTTTGGAGGTTTTGATTCAACCAAAGATCTTCCTGATGAGGTTGTGACCTTTGCCAGGAGTCACCCCGCCATGTTTAACCCTGTCTACCCAATCAACAACCAACCCATTGTTGTCAAGACAGATGTGGATTATCAATTCACCCAGATAGTTGTGGACAAAGTTGAAGCAGAGGACGGCCAGTATGATGTGATGTTCATAGGGACAGGTATTCAGTCTTTCCCAGTCACATTGATATAGATGCTCAAAATCTATCTGGAATTGTCTTATAAACATATAAATCTGACCGCTCATACACTGCATACCGTGGGGTGAGAACCAGAGGGGCGTAAGGGACATTTCTACAACTTTACAGGATGGCCAAAACAACATTTTAAAATTCACATATGCCTTTCATCCATTTCCTCTAAATTCATGGGCCCATCTGATGACAATATGAACAAATCATTACATACAGTTTAAAATAAATAACAATCTATTGTGATAAAATGAAAATATAACGTAAAAAATCCTTCTCAAAAGGGTGTAAGTGCAGTTATGCCCTTTTAGGAAACAACTGACTTAGTATGTTCAGTATTTAAGTATTGTTTTTTAGTGAATAACTGCAAATTTATTAAGAATCTCTGTTACACCCAAAATGACACCAGTTTCACTGATACTCACATTGTTTATCAAACACATACGTACACTTGTGAACGTTTTCTACCACTGGCAAAGAAACTAGTACAGAACAGTGATCTTACTTTTCTACTGAACTGTTCTACGTATACTGAAACATGTCTGCTGTCATTGTACTATAGACATGGGGACAGTCTTGAAGGTGGTGACCATACCCAGAGGCTCTTGGCATGATCTAGAAGAGGTCTTACTGGAGGAGATGACTGTATTCAGGGTATGCAGTTGTTTCATTAGCTGCTTTCCCTTTGTAACCATTGCTAGTTACTATGAAGCAAGAAGAATAATGTATTTGTCAAAATTCTGTGTTCTTACAGGAGCCGACAGCTATAACTGCTATGGAACTTTCTACCAAACAGGTATTGCTAATAACTGTGTTTATATGATCAAGAGGCATGTTGTCAGAGTATTACACTGTTCCATAGATAAACCATGGTACTGTATAGCCTTGATGATTGATGTTTACATAAGGAGGGCAATGTAGGGGCATATTATCTGACTAAAGAAATACAGTGAAATGTGAGTGTAGCATGATAATGCATTGGGGGAATACAGTGTAAGATCTGAGGGTTTTACACCTTTACAAATGTTACAAGACACGACTGCTCGTGTTCATTTCTTTGTAGTTGTGTTAGAGCTCTCCCATCCAGGTGTGTCACACCTTGTGCCGCAGGGATATAAGGACAGAACAAAGACACATTTGTCAAGTGAGCTAATCTAACATATCTTGACATTAACAAATCTGTTATCACACTCAAAGATCTCAATAGATCTCATGTCAGCCCAGCGGTTCATGAATTCTCATACTACAGGTGGAGATGAATGTTGCGAGAGTCTTACTGCGTCAAAGGAGCATAGGGGATTAGTGGGTATAAAGTAAATGTACTGTAGTGAAAACTGTTGCCCAGTCTTAGCTGTTACAGCATACATGCAGTATGCATGTGTCATCATGTGCCGACAACCTGTAAAGTCAGATGCATTGTACACTGATGAGTTGTGTCCTCCGCAGCAACAACTGTACCTGGGTTCAACTATTGGCATCTCGCAGATGCCCCTGCACCGTTGTGAGGTGTATGGCAAGGCCTGTGCTGAATGCTGCCTGGCCAGAGACCCTTA
The DNA here is from genome assembly GCA_026546735.1 of Forbesichthys agassizii. Taxonomy (NCBI): domain Eukaryota; kingdom Metazoa; phylum Chordata; class Actinopteri; order Percopsiformes; family Amblyopsidae; genus Forbesichthys; species Forbesichthys agassizii. The sequence continues at coordinate 5,540 of JAODLL010002716.1, read as the reverse complement.
TTGTGCCTGGGATGGCACAGAGTGTTCCAGATACTTCCCCATGGCCAAGAGGTGCTTATGCCTGGACACGCACACACACAAACACGCATGCACTCACACACAACACACTGGCTGTCTTATATAATGATAATAAACTATACTACAATTATATGACTAAAGCATTTCTCAAGTGTTTAACAACATTTAATGTTGTAAAACAGACTGTGTCTGTGTGTGTTGCACTAAAATTATTATTATATAAGTATCTTACTGAGAATCTGAGGTTGACAATCTATAAATTAATGACATATGCAAGTCTGCCAGTGTATAGGGTTAGCAGATGAACGTTTGAATAGAGCAGCCTTTGTACGCGCACCAGAAGCCCCTCTAGGTAATAGAGTCGTATTTCCCCCCATATGTTTACTGTCAATGAGGACTGATATTAGTGATGTCTGGAGCCCATGTCTGGGTGAAGCAAGGGTGAAGTAGGTGTTGCAGATTCAGTAATGTGCTTGGAGATTGTCTTGCGTGTGTGTGTGTGTGCGCGCGTGTGTGTTTGCTGGCAACCTCCCACTCATAAAGCTCCATGGGGACTTATTGATTTTAGTGCTAGCTGTTCAGTATCCTGTTTCCTTGACTAGTTGGACTCAGAAGTCTTGCATCCAGAGATTTAGACAGGCAGCCAGAGAAATTTCACACCTCCAATTACCCATCGACCACGACACGGGGTCAGAAAGATGAGAGGCGCAGTGAGAGAGTGGTTCCTTCCGCGTCCTTCACTGTAAATAAATTGCTGTCTTCATCGCTGTGGCGTTGCCAATGTTTCTTTGCACATTGTTTACAGAAAATATCCCTGTTTCCAAGCTGTGATTGTGTGTATTAAGAACGCATTGGAATTCGGTCCCTGTGTGACGAACGCTGACAAAGACAGTCTGTGTTGATTGATTAGATCTGAATTCCTATGTAACACACACCCTGTAATTAAGGTTTGTCTTCGAAAATGTTGTGTGATGCCTTGGCTCAATGCAGTTGTCTATTTGCTTTGGCTTAAACCTACTGCTGCACATACAACACAGTACAGTACATTCACACGCACCCACACACGCTTGAACGCACACACGCGCGAGCGTACCCATGCACGCTTCAGTCCTGTGACTTTGATGAAGGACGACTGTGTTCACATGTGTTTCTGCAGGCGAACAAGAAGGCAGGACATCAGAAACGGAGACCCGTTGACACAGTGCTCAGACCTGCAACATCAAGGTACATGCGCAGTACAGATGAACAACAAAGAAAGCATTCATTCTTGTCAATATAGTAGTGAAGCTGTAAAGAGGAACATGTGTGTAGTCTGACAGACTAACTATGTTTACATGCACACTAATACTCATGTCATTCATTAATGGCACCAATCCAGATGGATATTAGCATATTGCTTCATATAAGCCTATTCCAACCTAACAGGGATAGAATATTACGATTTCATAGAATGATGCATGGGCAGAATGTTTTTTTTACTTTTGTGTTTTTATTTTCTGGAATATACAAGCATAGCAACTGTGTGAAAGTACAGTACATGATGTTCAACCATATCAGCTAGTTCGTTCCAAACTTAGAGAGAGTGAGGCCTGCTCTAAGTATTCTAGAACAAAAGAGCATTTTATTCCGCTTTGAACACAAACAACGGTTCTAAAGCAGTAGCTTCCGGCCACTGGCTAAGCCATCAGAGCAGCTAAAGGAATGAAAGAAAGAGTGCGTGTGGCGTTGCCTCCGAAGCCTCCATGCGCTTCTGCTGGTGTGAAGATTAGAGTCGGCCATGCGCAGCTTATAATTAGCATGGTCAGGATTCCTCTGTGTCTCCACTGTGTCGCCAAGCTCTCCGCTCCACTGGCCTGTTAGTGGTCTCAGCCCAAAACACAGGGCTTAAGAGTGAGGTCAAACACACGCTTTCGCTGGCGTAATTATACATTTATTCATTTAAGTGAGCTAAGAGAGCCTGTTATCCACTGCACAACATCCCCTTTTGGGGAGTAATTGGAATATAATATACTCGTACATGCTTGCATATTCTGCCAACTAGAATTGATTGACTTCTGAAAGTAGTCTTTGCTACAGTCAGAAAATACACTGACCTTGGAGTACACAGTGTCCATATAGGTTCGAACAGTAATCCCACACACTTTATTGTCTAAGGCCTTGGTTCCAGTTACAGCCCATTTCCTGGGGAAACAGACCCAGTGCCTATGTGGTGGGAATTTGCTCTACGTGTGATTGAGTGTGATAAGAAAAGAGACAGACGATATGAGTACAATGTGGACTGCAGTCACTCCATAGAAATGAATACAAAACAGGCAACACTGACTAAAGTTAAATACAATTAAAATTAAAATTAAATAAAAAACATAAAAGTTAGACTTCTGAGGACGGCAATTTATTTAAACGTCTGTAAAATAAATTAAATTACCTTTTGCCGTGCAGTCTGAAACGACCACTGCAACCAATGGGATCTGTAACCAACTACAAGGGTTAATTTAGCTGATGTTTTGTTTTGTTATGTATGCGTACTGTTGACTGGTCTAGATGAACTGAGTGGGCAGGCTTCAGTGCTGGATAAGACGGTGTATGGAGTGGAGAACAGCAGTAGCTTCCTGGAGTGCTCGCCCAAGTCCCAGAGAGCCCTGACCTACTGGCAGTACCAGCGAAGCGAGGACGACCGCAAACAAGAGGTGGGCTGGTGGACTCCTGTTCCTTAATGGCAGCTTCCTCTATTAGTCCAATACTCTGTTGACATCTAGCGATAGCATTTATCTACATTTATTTATGAAGTTCACTCATTGGTTTGTTCTATACTGGCCATATGAACTCACAGATGGTCTGAAATGAATGTGTGTGCAAGAAGATAACATATTGATTTGAAGTTTGTATTAAATTGTCGCTATGATTGTTTCTGTATTTTCTAACTCTATTTATTATTGCTGCAGATCAAAGCAGAGGAGCGTTTCATCCATGCTGACCAAGGCTTGCTCATTCGCACGCTGAGAAAGAAGGATTCTGGGATATATCTGTGCCACGCGGTGGAGCACGGCTTCATGCAGATCCTCCTCAAGGTCACCCTGGAGGTCATCGACACCGAGCGCATGGATGACTTGCTGCACCGCGACGAAGAGCCGGCCATCCACTCCCCCGCACAGGAAGTTTCCTCAGCACGGGAGTCGCCCAACCAGAAGCTGTGGTACAGGGACTTCCTGTCTCTGGTTAACCACCCGACACTGAACAGCGTGGACGAATTCTGTGAGCAGGTGTGGAAGAGGGAGCGGAAGCACAGGAGGCAGAAGGCTCACTTGGTGCAGCAGGTCCAAGTGCACCAGACACAGCAGCAGCAGCAGCAGCAGCCCAAGGCGTTTGTGCACGCCCACGGCCACGTGCACGCCCACGGCCTGGCTGCCAAGTGGAAACACCTGCAAGACCGACAGAAGGGACGCAACCGCAGGACCCACGAGGTGGAGAGGCTTCCCCGCAGTGTGTAACCTATGAACGTTGACCTCTGACCCCTGAACCTACAGTACTCCCAGTCCTGCCCCCTTGATTACCCCAACCCCTACCATCCTCCTTCTACCACAGTGACTTGGAAAAGGAATGGTTCAACATGGAGGGAAAAAAAAGGCAATACATTCTCATCTGTCGGCTGGTATTGCGTGCGTGGGCAGCCTCGTTTACAGTGAGCCGGCAGAGATTGACTGCAGGAGACTGGATGTTGTATTACACATGACTGTAGGGGCGTGTTATATCAGCTGGCCTGAGTGGACCCAGCACCACGGAGGGACAGTTTCAACCTGCTTGAAGGCAGGACATCATATCCACTTTAAACACATCACTGGCTCTAAGGTGAAATTGCTGTGTCTGTACAGCACTATTATCGTATAGTATCTTTGTGCAACTAAACATATTACTGATACTTGAGAAGCTTGTGTCCTTATAAACACATGTGAGAGGGGAAACGATTATATTTAATTAAAGAAATAGTTCAAATAAGACTGAACGTGGTATAACAAGCACAAAAATAAGTCTATCCTGTTGAAGCACAATGTTGAGATCGTGGATGATCGGTTAACCGAACAAGATGAAAATGCCCAAACACTGCAAGAGACAGTAATTCAATCAACAAACTATCCTAAATATTATTTCTTAGAGTAAATATGCTGTGTCATCTCCTCTTGGAAAAGGGAATAGCCTGTGGTTGTGCTACTTTATACCCTAGAAATAAACTTTCACTTTAAAAAAGAGCTTTTATGATAGTCTTTAAAAAATACTTAGTTTTTTTTTCACGCAGTTGGGAAAAAGAGGGGGAATGTTAAAAGTAATGACCTAGATAAGCTCCACATAAGAAAAAAGTTTTAATATTGTATTTTTGTTTATCTTTTTATGTCATCAATTCCAGTGTGAACAGTCACTTCAGATGCCATGCACCTACATTCTCTCAGCGCGACTTGCCACGTAAACAATAAACTCATGTTGATTTAATTATGCAATTTATATACATGTTTCCACTAAACATATATTTATTGATATACAGTAATGTACATTGTGAATATATTATTTCATATGCAGTCTATTTTTTCAGTATGACCTATTTGTGTTGACTAATTTGATTTACTGGACCAATCTTCTAAACAGACATTTTTCAAAATATCTGTAGTTTGACTAATGTTATATTATATATATATCAACCATTTCAATGTACACCCACGACAATAGCACGGCATAAACACATAACTGCTTTTCTGCATCACATGGGCAATATGGTGCACTGCATGCATTAAATGCTGACATACTGATCATAACAATAATTATCACACACACACCTAGAATCACACAAAAACTTGGAATGTAGCTGTGAAGAATATGTAAATAGAACTAAATATATGTCTAAAAGTATGACACTGTGTAAAAGTGCATGTCAATGTTATTGTAGCATATCTGTTTTGTTTTAGCAGTGATACAATATACTTGTCCAATATTGCTATATTCTGTGGTTATCTTAGAGCATCCCCGTGTATTAGGTGATGTAAATACTATTCCTGTAAGGAGTCCAAAATTCTGTTCTGGTACAGTAATAACGACTTAAGAGTAGGTATGCCAAACACAGTCACTATCTCTGTCACTATTCAAGTTATTAGCCACAAACAATGATTGAACAGAACAGTATAAAGTTGCCGTGTAACATATCAGTATACTATCTAATTGTCGTGTTAACGAGACACCTACTCTTAAGTCTGAGAAGAGGGCGACACTTTAGACAAAGAAGAAGAAGAGACAGTGATCTTAGGATGACAAGTTAACCACCCTCAAAATGACTGCTGATGTTGCTGCTCTTAAGGAATATTTGGCATGATGGTGATGTATTCTACTGGTCTAATAAATGTCTTTTCTTAAAGCTATGGTGTCATTTATTAATAATACTGTAGGTATATCACTGTAGAATATCTCTCACTTCCTTTCAAATATTATTGTCTTCTTTTTGGTTCACTCTTCCTCTGTTATGGTCAAAGTTCATATATATA
>JAODLL010002715.1:0-5000 GCA_026546735.1 Forbesichthys agassizii | reverse complement strand
GATTTCATGCCTCACAAACTTGAACCAAACCTGCAAAATACAGACACATGGATGACACACGCAAATACAGTACATGCACACACACACACACACACACACACGCACGCACACACACACACGCAAATACAGTACATGCACACACACACACACACACACGCACGCAAATACAGTACATGCACACACACACAGACACACGCAAATACAGTACATGCACACATGCACACACACACACACACACACACACACACACACACAGTCCACATGTCCCCGGCTACATCCAGGGGTTCCCTGGGGGACGGAGCATCAGACAGCTCCTTTGGCTTTGATCACCTCCTCTCCTGTTCCCACTAAAGCCCCCCTTAGAGAGGAGGTGTTGGAGGGAATACCACAGCTAGGTGGCTTGGACGTTGTGACGGGAGGCCGCTTATGAGCAGAGTAGATGATAGATAGATATTGTGTGTATGTGCAGCCGTGGTGGCAGGGCCCTGTATGGAATATGAACAGTGTGTGATACAAGATGTGATGTGATGAGATCAGCTGGAAGCGTACAGAAGCCTGCCCTGCTTTCGTTTCAGTGTCCCCAGCATCATTACCAGCAGAACTCTGCTCAGCCTTATCTACTGAGGCAACTGATACAGAGACATTCCTTTGGTACACACACACACACACACATGCACACACTAGTACAGCTCGTGAGAAGATGTTCCCCATTGGCCATCTCTTTTGAGGCTGATAGGGTGGTATACTAGCAACTTATTGGAAAGACCGATATTGCATATTTATATGCATATTTTTCAATTTGATGACATCAATTATTGTTAGAAATGTTTTAGCTTAGTTGAGTATTGCGTTAGTTAATAAAACCATCTTCGCGTTGGAGCTATAAAGACGTGATGCTAGATTGTGTTTAAATACATTTAGTTTAAAATAATAATATACATGGCAGATGTACAGTATCATTATCTGATTTGTTGTTTAGTCCCAGATATTGACATCACTATTGGAAACAAAAATCTAGTAAGTAATATTTTGTTGGTTGAGCGTGTATGCCATGCTGATGAAATACTGTATTACACCGCTCCCCAGAGTTCGGTTCGAGTCAGGAGAGGGCAGTCAAGTCCTTCATTCTGTTTTGTTTATAACATGCACACTTTTGTGCCCACGCACACTCTGTGCCACTTCATTGGACATGGTGAGCTAGTGCTGTCGATTTGTGAGCTCGGGCAATTCAGTCACGCCGTCATTTAAAATAACTGCTCAGGTGGGAACGGCATGCATGTGTGTGTGTGTGTGTGTGTGTGTGTGTGTGTGTCTAAGTCGATCTTACTGACTCCATCCCTTTTAGTGGCTGCAAACTCCACACCTGTTCAGCCTAGCGTGATAACTCTCTCAAGCGGTCACATTAAGGCTTTGAACCTTGAACACACACACACACACACACTCTCGGACATAAACAGTCACACAGGATTCTACTATACCATTTACGTAAACTCCAGTAGAACCTAATAAAACATGGATTCGGTTTTGTGTTGAGCCCAATGCCGTTCAAGGTTGACGTCATTTGCACCTGCTGATGTGACTCTAATAATGTCATTTGACATGGCTTCACTGATGTCCTCTTTGATGTAACTCCCAACTAAAAGATGCCTCCTCTCAATTGACTCCTATACCTGCACCTTTAACTTCTCATGTAAACTCGACTTGTTTTCTATCGCTCTCCATTTGTCTCTTACTCCTGCCCTCTGTTTATGTGTAATGATGTTATTGTGGTCTGCATGTATGGCACTGTGTGTATGGATGAGGGGTATTTAATTGGTTTCTTCTGTCTTGACTGGTAGCTTGAAGTCTGGTGTAGCAAAGTGTCACTACTAGCAGCCAAGCACATGCACAGACAAACACGACAAATCTTTTTTTTCTCTTTCTGGTCTGGCAGGAATCTGTGCCTATAGCTACTTTAATTGTATATATCCATGTGTGTGTCTGTGGGTGTGCATGTGCGTGTGTGCGTGTGTGTGTGTGTGTGGGGGGGGAGGGGGTCACATGCACGCTTTTCTGAAGCTAGACACTGCCGTAGGGAGAAGATGTTACTGTTAACATGTGTGGGCAGACAGTGTTTGTCTGTCTAGATAAGCTGTTACTGTAACTACAGTATTTACCCTTATTGGACATATGTTCTTAACTAGCTAGCCTGGTAAAATAAAGTGTTTAAAACATTTATATTTTATTACATTAACTGTATGTCTCATAAATGTATTGTAGTGCAGTAAAGGCAAACTTTGTAGAGCTGTTACTGTAACATGCCATCGGTTACAGTGCACTGAATTTTCCAGATAAATATGCTTTTACATTGGGAAGTGTGTGTGTGCGTGGGTGGGTGTGTGTGTGACCATGGCAGTCCTGGAGGGGTCCTATATGGAAGCAATTACTGGCAGCAAGGGCCCTCAAACACCCACAGTGCCTCTCACTTTGGGCCAAACGGAATGTACTCCACTTCTTCCCTCTCTCTCTCTCTCATGTGCAAAATTACTTTCGTATGAGCCTCAACAAAGGGGCAAGGTGAAACCCCTTTCCGTTTTTATGGGGAACAAATACACCAGCTATATTTTAATTCACATCACACATTTACAATTTACACAAACAAGCCCTGAAAATCCCAGCGCTAATTGGACGAAGCCTAGCGTGTGTCCTCGTGCGTGTATGTCTCCATACACGTGTCCACGTTACATGGGTGAGGCGGCCATCTTCTGTTAACACCCCAATGGGGACCTCGCTGAGTGGTTAGTATGCACAACCTCAGCCAAACAGAATGTAGGTGCCTGGGGGGTCCCCGCGTCATGTGGCTTGGGTGAAGTTTGCTGGCTGCTGGAGGGCTGGAAAACTGCTCAGTCCTTCACAGGTGGCTGAGTGTGTGTGTGTGTGTGTGTGTGTGTGTGTGTGTGTGTGTGTAGAATTTAGCAATATTATTTACTAACTACAGTATGTGACCTACGACAATCTTTTTAACACATACTCTGCCATTGTTTATGTGAATGCGTGCAGCTCGCTTTGAACCTTTTTCATAATTGGAAATTTTGCGTGTGAACCCAAATACAAATAAAACACACGCAATTCATCGACTAAACATTGAGCCAAATTATATAAACGTAGAGAAGAAATTCCACATAACTACTCTTGGGGGACAGTCATTTTCACCACGGGTCTGTGGAACACGTGAGCAGGGACTCACTCCAACGAATTGTCTTGTATTTAACTTTCAAATGAGCGCAATAAGTCGGAACTAACTTGGCGGTTTGTGTCTGAAGTGATTATTCCTCACTTAATGCCTGTTCACTGGAATGGGAGAAGACTTGGACTACAATGCAATACCACAGGGTGTGGTGATACTGTCGAGTGACGGCAGCCAAAGTTTTACTTGTCAAGGTTTTTAAACACACATGTTCTTACACACACACGCACGCACACACACAAACACTTTTCACGTAACAAACCCAGAATTCTGATCCTCTCTCAACACTCCTCAAGACTTGGCTCATGACATCGGGCCTACATTCCCTTCCCATGAGTCCTATAGAGGGCCGGTCGGCAGAAGGACCCCAGATTGTGCTGGCTGTCTCCCCGCCTGCCTCATTTTGGTAGCGCGCCTGGGCCCTCCGTCTCAGTAACCTTGGTTTGCTCCCACTGTTTGTGAATTCCAACCACTCCAATAGGACCGCACTGTCCCCGACAAAATGCTTTCTGGCATTGGCAGCTGGACAGACGTGTGGGAAAATGAAGTAAAAGCTCAGCTTCTCTTTCAGGCAAATAAAGAACGGTATAATTGTGCTATTTCACTTTTGGTGAGATTGTTGGACAGAAATGTATACAACTTTTAAAAGATACATTATTATTTGTTATTAGTCAAATTCCCAAACTATGCTTTACTTTTCCTTTACTGCCCACTCACACACACCATGCAAGTATAATTATTGCTGTTACACGCAGAATACTTTTGCACTTCAGTATATCAAGTATACATCACACCATCAAGTTTATACTGTACAATATATTGCACTGTGCACCGATGAACGTTAATTGATTCGTGCTCTATTGATGGAGTACTGTATCCTATGACATCACTGGTGCGTTAAGTTAAACAGGTTGTGATTGGTGGTTCAAGCCGCCCTGTTAGCTGTGATAGGCGTTCTGGTGGTGAAGCCTCATGTTTCATTCTGCGTCTGTGTTCCGTGTCTGCCAACACCCAGACCTCTGGGAATGTTTAGCCTTCAGTGCTAGTCCTGCTGTCTATGGAATTTCAGGGGCTTCAGTCCTTTTTCATTATGTCTATATATCTTTCTCTGTTTCTTCCTCATTCATCCCATTCAAAGCATCTTCTAAACTCTGTTATTTGTGGTACGGTGCTGGAGAGTTCGTGGTTTCTGGGATTGCTGTATTATTCTAGTATTAAGTATCTAGTCCTTCACCATAATCGAGTAAGAGGCTTCCCTGGTTTAACATATCGTATTACTGAGGACGGAATAAATATCAGTGATTTTCTTTTTTTTTTTCAAGGTCTCGTTTAAGTTGTGTTACATTTAGGCTACGATAATGTGCGATATGTGTATTGTACCATTCCACAGATTTATTAAGACACATCTTTCACTCCAGGCCACAGCAATTATGTCTGTTTATGTGTGTCTGATTTCGATCCTGTCTGCTCGCCTGTCTCACTGCCATTGCTGTCATCCATCTAGATCTCTCTATAAATGTCTCTGTTATTTTATCTACTGTACGTGTCTGTCTTTCTGCCTTCATGCCTGTCTGTCTGTCTGCCTGTCTGCCTGTTTGTTTGTCTGCCTGCCTGTTTGTCTGTCTTCATGCCTGCCTGTTTGTTTGTCTGCCTGCCTGTCTGTCTGACTGTCTGCCTGTTTGTTTGTCTGCCTGCCTGTCTGTCTTCATGCCTGCCTGTTTGTTTGTCTGCATGCCTGTCTGTCTGCCTGTCTGCCTGCCTGTCTGTCTTCATG
>JAODLL010002714.1:0-12200 GCA_026546735.1 Forbesichthys agassizii | reverse complement strand
TGAGCCGCTTTGTTCAAGACGATCACTGTGTCTTTCCATATTTCATGCATCTGTATGCTAGTAGCGAGGGACGGTGGGTGAGTGCAAAAACACTTACAAGTAATGTACGCAATTTGTCTAGACCCCGAATATAAGACGATGTGACTTTAAGACGCATTTAAAAATAAAAAAAACACCGTCTTATATTCGGACCAATACGGTAATACATCCGTGGTTGTAGCCTTTGGGAGTGTATGTATTTACGACACTTAGACGTAACGCTTTACAGCATTTTACTACAGTACTACAGTTTAGGAAAGTGCTGTACTTAGTCTGGGAAGCGCATCGTAATTTGTCATATTTCCCATCTGATATTTTGGCTCAACACTTGCCGGACAAAGGTACACGTGATTACCAGTAGGCCTACTAAACAGGTAGAAAGCCTATAGACATCACATATGATGTTGCACAATTGTCTCACCACGGACCGAGATCACGTTGTCTATAAATGACCCAGAATCACACTATTTCAGAAGCTCTGCGCAACAAACTTGACCATTCAAAACAAAAACAAAAAAATGTCGATAATACCGCGGTATTGGGGCACCCTTAATCACCGCAAGGACATTTTCTTCACTGCGACAGCCCTACTAGTATTGTCCTACTTTATAATGCACTAGTTGTAAAAAAAATAAACATAAAAAGACCCGTGATCAAATATGGTGCCATCATTTTTAATTTATTAATTTAATGAATTTATAGAAATCCTATGCAAACAACATCTGTATCGACCTTTCGTAGTTTATTATCTTATTCCTTAAGTCCATGTGAATGCCTGTTCGTTCCTGAGTGAGTGAGCGTGTAGCAGGTTAAGAATGCACTTCCGACACTTCGTTACTTCGTTACTGTCCGAAATCCTTTATTTTTAGACACACGTGCCAGGATGTCTCCATGGCTTTACAAGTCATAAAATACTCGTCCGTAAAATAACTTCCCAGTAATCCTTTTCTCCAAACTCATAAAGTGTCCAAAAACTGTATGCTACCCCTCTCACTGCCCTCTTCCTCTACCGCTGTCACTACCTTTTCTTTTTCGTCGACCCTTCCCTCTCTAGGCGTGGCCTCCGTTTTTCCATAAAACACAGGCACCCGAACCCAATGACAGAAAGGCCGATCGGCCACGTAATAGCTACGACACACGGGCCCCAAATTCTTGTGGTACAAGAATATATATATATATATATATATATATATATATATATATATATATATATTACTGTCACTAACAGTAGTACGTCCTGCAGGTCCTGCAGGTCCTGCAGAACCAGGGCCAGGATGGCTTTTCTTTGGCTCATATTGTGTCCATGAGAAAACATAACTTGTCAATGGGCCGTTCCAGCTCACTAGTTTGCGTCCTGACGCGCACACGTCGAACAAGGCTTGGAGTCGTTCATGGCTTCGGTAACGCGTCCCATGGGCCAGGTGTTTCTTTGTGTATTTGTATCCAGTACAAGAACAAGGTCCTTCACGGAGAGGTTCCTCTGGACCGTGTTCCATTTTTGTCGCTCTGCAGTGTGAGGTACTCCCTGACCCACCTTTTCCAGAATAAATCCACGATATACTGGACTTGCCTCCATCGTCTCCGGGCATATAGGTCCTCTTTTTTGAATAGGCCAGGTGGAAGTGACGGTTTGGACTTCAGGAGGAGCAGGTGGTTCGGGGTTAGGGCCTCAAGGTCGTTGGGGTCACTGGAAGAAGGTGTTATTGAGCGGTCGTTTAGTATGGTTTCCACTTCACAAAACACTTCTGCAAGGCTTCGTCGTCTAGTACTTGCTGTTTCACGACACAGCTAAGAATCTTCTTCACTTCTTGAATCAATCTTTCCCAAACACCACCGTGATGGGCACCATATGGGGGGTTTGCCGTTCATATACCATATCATTATGTAGCACATGATTCAACCATATAATGTCTGAGTTTCATCAACTTTCCATGTATAATTTGAATGTTAGAACCGTAAATGTCAAAGTAGGTAGGAGCGCAGAAGCGTATTTTCATAATTCTGGAAGTACACTGGAGTTGAAATGTTCCGGGCAACTCCTGATTGGCAGATACCCTGGTGTAACTAACTGTGACGTAGCCTGCATTTTTTGTCAATGGGAGAAATACATGTGTTTATACTACCTCACAGAGAAGTGTGGCAATGCTGTTTTGAATGTTTGCAGAAGTGATCAAATATGGTGCTTTGCACAATCATGGGTTTTTGTGGTGGTTGTTGCCATTGACACCATCTGGTTTTGTTGGAAACTCAGAATGCACGCTCCTCCCACATTAGGGGTCTTTTACAGCTCTCATAGGCTCACACCTATTGCTACCCCTCCCCATAAATCTGTCTGCACCTGTCTGGAACACTGTTGACTATGTAATGCAACCAAGGAATGTACATTCGGCATAGTGCAGTGTTTATGTTGTCTGTCGTTAATGCTTTAGATCTCCCAGCGTGGATTAGAATGTGTCTAATAAATCTGAATTATGTTTATTCGTATTTATTTCTGTCTAAACTGAACCAAATGAATGTTTGTCTGTTCGTTTGTGTGTATTACGCTTGTTTCATTCATTGCCATGGCATTGACCCACACATGTACGGTCTTGTTCTATGTTGGAGTTTCAGATGACTTGAAGCTTTGTCGGGAGTAAGACAAGGTCATTTTTATATTTTACACACTCCATGTGATGTGAGGCAGTGCAGACATGTTTGGAGGTTGAATTTGATTTAACATATCCTCTTGTGTGTGTTGTGTACTCACTCACAGTCCAATTCAATATCATTCTCTTCAGTGTCATACAGATGTTAATACAGTTAGGTTTATTGGGGGCAAAGGTGTAAAACACTATACACTGTTATTGTAAGGCAATAAATCCTTATGAAAAAGGACAAGATTGTTACATGGTATTACATTATGTATTCTATTAATAGAGTGGTCTGTCCACTGTGTTTGTAGAAGATTGGATATCAAAGATTCTCCTTGCTGGGAGGCAGCATGGCAGCACATCTGTCACAACACACACGCACACACATACACACACACACACACACACACACTTACAGGAAATTATAGAGAAACAACACCCAAAAACACACGCACAAGCACACACATTTTGGAGAAGAAGAAAGACACACAGACACACACACACAAATGCAAACACACAGAACCTCACCCATGCAGACAAAATAAGTATCTAACAAGCTGCACAAAACACAGTGGGAAAAACATACAAAAAATGTACACACACAAAAACATTGGCATGCATACAGAAGTGCCCATAATATTCCCATGTTGTTCAATAGTGCCAAGACTGTACAACATAAATACATTATAAATACAGCATTAATACGTAAAGCCATTGCAATTACAATGTTTACATTTAAATGGGGGTTTTATTCTTCTAGTGTTGAGCAGACGTGTAGATTCACCTCCAGAGCTAACTGTCTGGCATGTTGTCGGAAGCAGACATGTTCTAAGTAGACTTTCCATCCCGTTATTCCCTCTGAAATTCCCAGCAGCAGTGATCTGCTTCCCAGTGGAGAGCGTCCTGCTTTCATTCCCCAATTCCGCTGTCCTGGTTCAACATTATATTAATAGAACCCACCAACGGCGTTATCTGTGTGTGTGCGTGTGTGCGTGCATGTGCACACATGTATGTGTGCTTATGGGAAGAGACAAAGCCAAGAGAGTGGTTATAAGCTAACATAAGCTTTCCTAGACGCGCGCGCGCGCACACACACACACACACACACACACACACACACACACAAACAATACTCTTTTTCAACCTGTTTTTTAAATGCAACAATTTATTTCAATGAAACAGACAGTCAATTTCTTTTTTTTCAATTTACAGACATTTCTCAAGGTATACACCGAGCTAGCTACTGTAGCTGTAGCATGCTAATGTATCGTGACTTCAAATAGCCTAATAGAACAAAGTCTGTTATTGTAACGTTAGCATAAATTCCCATGAGAAATATCTTAAGGCTGTGGTTAGGGTTGTTGTGGTGCGTGTGTTTGTGTGTGCGTGCGTGTGTGTGTGTGTGGGTGTGTTAGTGTGTATGTCTGATACAATCGAGGTGTCATCGACTAGGGAGAAAATGTCTTTATTTGCATTTACGCACACAGCAACACACAAGCTTTTGCTGCAGGCTGAATCTTGAGAGCACACTCAAGGTCACAGAAGCGGCTGCAAACACACACACTCACACACACACAAACACCCCCCCCCCCCCCCCTCCCCACACACACACACACACACACAAACACTAGTCTCCACACAAACACATATAGGCACACACAATGTGGCAAAGCAGCTTATGGCAGATTAATGAAAGGTCAAAATATGACAGAAGCCGAATGTGAGAGAGGAACATCAATGTTGAAATTCACGGGCCCATAGCTTGCAACACCACATGCAATAGGGGCTGTGAATGCACTCCTTTTTGTTGCACAGATATAGTCAAACCTCATAACCACCATAGAAAACATACGGTATTGCAAGTTTTGTTCAAAAGACAGATGAATAGATTAAACAAAACAAAGAAAGAGCATTTTAATACTCGTTCGGATATACCGTCAAGTATTCGAAACCTGTAAAATGGTATTCGGGACAGCATCGTCCTCATTCCTTCCCTCCTTACCTTCCCTCTGTGCTTAATGTTCATCATCTGCCCCATTCTATCTTTCGTTCTCTCTCCCTGCCCTCTCTTTTCCTATTCGGCCTCTCCCTCTATTTAAAGAGAGTACCTTTTAAGTGTAGTGCTGTATCAGCAGCTAACAGGCCTTCTAAAAACCTCTCTCTCTCTGTTCATGCAAAACTTTCTTCCGCTATCAAAGCAGAATTACAGCAATGCCAGAGGGCACATACACACACACACACACACACATACACACACTGTGCGGGCCAACACACACTAATATATTGGAACACATATACACACACAGCATTTTGCAGGCTTAATTAAGAAACGCAGACACAAACACAAGCACATGTTTTGTTTTCTTCTTCCGAGGATCAGATCACCTTTGAACGGTGGCAGGTGGAGGGAGCAGGGATTTATTTGTGTGTGTGTGAGCTAATCCCTATGGTGATAGAGTGATTAAACTGTTGTCTTTCTCCTCTCCTGTTCACTCTCTCTCCTTCCTCCTATTCAGCAATGTCCTGTGTGTGTGTGTGTGTGTGTGTGTGTGTACAGCTTGTGATTGTGGGTCTCTGACACTGCTCCTGACACATGCAGAACTGTGTCTTAACATATGCAGTGAGGAGTATGTATGTGATAGAGAGAGAGAGAGAGAGAGAGAGAGAGAGAGAGAGAGAGAGATACATATAGGCAGTGTTTGCTTTTCCTATATTATAAAGCAGGCAGTTTACAATAGCTTGTTAGCATTGGCAAGCTAGCAGTGGCTATGCCTGTGCAGTATTCTAGTGAACTGTGCTCATATCTGCGGACCGTACGCAAAGACCCAGCTTGACAGCCATGTCACGCTGTAATGTGAGATGGCCAGTTTGCCCCATGGCATGTCTCCAAGTGTGTTTGTCTGTTTGTTTGTCTGAGGTCATGCCGTAGCATATGTCAGAGCACCAGCGCGTGCGCACGTGTCCAGAGCAGCTCAGCCTGTCGGTAGACATGTCATTTCCCTGTAGGAAAAGTTAACAGAGTGTAGCAGAAGCATAGCAATTTGTGTAATTGAATAGCTTGAAATAAGACAGAGTCTGTGTGTGTGTGTGTGTTTGGGACATAAATAACCAGGTCTGGAGAACATGTTTGTGTTGGCTGAATTGTTAACATGCACCATCGCACCATCACACGCGCGCACACACACACACACACACGCACGCGGGCAGACACATAGGCTATATTGTATCAATATAAGGGTCACACAGTTTCCAGTAAGTACTTTTTTATGTTTTGTTCTGTGCCTCCCTCTCTCTCTCTCTCTCTCTCTCTCTCTCTCTCTCTCTCTCTCTCTCTCTCTCTCTCTCTCTCTCATTACATTTCCCATAGTTTGTATTAATAGCATCATGGCAGTTACACTGTAGAGTGAAGTGGTTTATACTGTACATTACTGAAGGAATAGTGATGGCAATGCAGTGCAGTAGACTACAACTGTGCTGTCCTCACCACTAATCTGTGTGACTCTTGTGAGGCCGTCTGTCTGTCTGTCTGACTGACTTCTGTGTGAGTGCCTGTCTGTCTATCTGACATACATTATTGGCACTAATTTGTCACCTTTTGGGACCAAATTTATTTGTGTAACATCCCAAACCCCCCCCCCACCCCGGATTGCGGATGTGTCGTGATCGGGAAGGGATGACATCATAGTATCTTAATTACCTTCTCCCCTCTGTCAGAAACACTCAAACACACACCTACCTTTTTTATTACAAGGTTACAACTCAATCATTCTTTGTTAAACATGTTCATTATGCTAATCAACCTGAAAGAAAGATTATGCAACAAGACTGTGTCTTCTATCGTGTGTGTGTGTGTGTGTGTGTGTGCTGAAGAGGTCAGCCTACTGGTTTACTGTGTGAACTGTAGTTTATTTACTTTCGCCTTGAAATTGTGTTTTTGGCACGTTTGTTTATTTTGACGTTGTTGTTTTTACCTTCGTGACAAATTGAGGAGAACATGCTATATTGTATGAACATGACAGAATACAAGAATTGTCATGATTGTGTTAAATTAACTGTATTTTTTTTATTCATTTGTATGTTGACATCATTATGTTGGCTATTACCTTATAAACATCATCACTGTATTAGCATTGTGTTTTATACCTCTAGATGTTAACAATATTACAATACGCATTATATATTTTAGTCTAGAAGATATAAGCTGATGCTTATTGTAATACTAGCAGGGAGACATCTAAGAAAGCATTTCTTTTTAAATCCTCTGTGAGGCACAAACTGGTCTGACGACCATTTAATTCACCACCTCTCACGTCCTCTGTACGGACATTCAGTTGGTACCAAACATGAGAGGTCGAGGAACAAGGACAGCTAACAAGACCAAAGCCAACACCAAGAGAAAACCCCAGCCTGCCTTTGATTTTAGTCACAGCAGACAGACGGCTTCCGCCGCAATCATTTATTCATGCGCCTCTCCGAGCCAGCATATTTCATCGCACCGTCACTGCATGTGCGTGTATGTGCGTGCGCGCGTGTCTCGCTGAGTTTGGTGACCGTGCTACACACACCGCAGCCCTCGAGGGCCCAGATGCACTGTGGGTAAATTAAATGCGAGATCACGTGGTGTGTTCACCGTCATGGCACATTAGTGTTATAATGCATATTTAAAGATATATGTTGTGAGATTTTACTTTGTATTTGTGTAAGTGTGGGTGTGAGTTAATGAATAGCTTTGCCGCTGTGATAATCACACAATCCCGCTCTGGTTTAATCTAGTGACCAATCACCACGATCGATGCAGGGAAACCAATTAGCTACAAACTACCATGCCTACGCCAATGTGTGTATATAAATGTGTGTGTGTGTGTGTGTGTGTGTGTGTGTGTGTGTGTGTGCGCGCGCGCGCGCGTGTGTGTGAGTGTGTGTCATTGGAAACATGCAGTTTAACTAACCAAGCAACACATTTTCACAGAAGATGTAGCTTACTTCGTCAAAAGCACTTTTGCTTCAAAGCTGAGCAGCGATGATAAACCACTAGTGGATTAAACCCTAATTTGGACACACACAATGTTCCTGTGGGGCAAAAATGAAATGTTTTGGCGCCTTGACAGCACAGAATCCCTTTGAATAATTCATGATCTCATCAAATCACCTGGATGTGCAAAGCTGTTACCCAGAAGGCCAAACATGTGTAACAGACATTTCTGTTACACAGTTTTTACTTGTCGTACAGCGTTCTTGCATACCGTTGAACCCACAAGGCTCTTTGTGACCACCTGACAACGTTTCTCGCTGGTTGTCCTGACTGTCCAGGCCTTTGTAACGTGTTCAAAATGGACACATCCTTCTTCTATCCCATTCTCGGATTCTGCTGCTGTTGTGTGTTTCAAGGGTATAACATCGTCTTTGAAGTTTCTCGTTTATCAACCTCTCTCTCTAGCATATGATGATGTGGGTGAATATTACATGGTGTCTGTCTGTGCCATCATAGGCAGGAGCAAACATGGGCGAGAGAGAGATAGAGATGCACTTATGCATTAGTGATGTAAGGGTGACCTTACGGAGCCTGTTGACTTTCTGGTTTAAAAACACAGCAATTTATTTTGCCAATTGCATTTTAGGCATTGATCTGGCCCTTCTGTTGAGGGCAATCTGCTATTAGTAGAATAGACTTTTTAGTTCATATGTCATTGACATTGCAACGATATAACATGCGTCTTATTTTGCAAGCTGTGCTCGCAATTGATTTTTACAGCATTTATTGCTTTTATCCGAAGCAACATACAAGCTAATCCATTTGTCATTTTGTCAACTTTTTCAAGTAAACACATTTTATGCATTTGTGCATGCAAATGTATATTAACTGTTCATCAAATATGAAATAGACATATTCAGTTATGTTTTTCTGTGATTTTTTTGTTGTGATTTTCATATATTAGCAGAATTTCTCTTTTGATCCTCTCATAACCTCCCAGTCTTATCATGTGAGGAATACAATTTGTGGGATTTAACGGTTGACACAATGGAGGGTTAGATGATTTAGTGTCACAGACTGATATGATACGATACATATTACGATCAGCGAGACAGCATTCCATGTGCCGCTCGTTTATCATTTATGGCGGCTAGCTCCCAAAGCGGTTCATGAATAATGTCCCTTCCCTTCACATGATTGTGTTGGAGAATTCCTTCGGCTCCCAGAATTCCTTCTCTGCCTTTCCATCTTAATCAGTATTGATCTCCATGGCCACCCACTCACATCCTCCCTCTCTATCTCTCTCTCTCTCTCTCTCTCTCTCTCTCTCTCTCTCTCTCTCTCTCTCTCTCTCTCTCTTTCCTGTATGAGATCACACGATTGCAAACAACTGTCAACCGTTCCCCTTCCAGACCTCCATCTGTCTACCCTCCCCCCCCTCCTCTCGCTTTCTGTCTCTCTCTCTCTCTGGAAAACTGAGAAATGTAAAAAGCGCTTTATAGATCCACTCCTTCAGGGCACGCTTTATCTAAGGGAATAGCATGTGGGTGTGTGTGTGTGTATGTTTGTGTGTGTGTGTGTGTGCGTGCGTGCCACACTTGTGCCAGTGTATGCATGCTTGCGTATCCCTGTTTCTATATGTGCACTGTAGCTACTTGTGGTATAATCGATGCAGGCTAGAGAAGCTCGTTTTGTCTATCTAACTTCAATTTTATTACATCTGTTTACTAAGCAGTCCTATTCTGATCACTATAGAACAGTACAGTATAGGTAGGGCTTAGGCACCTTGCTCTTAGATGCTTACTGGTAGGATGGGCATGTTGGGAATCAAACCCATGCTACCCAGTAGACCCACATCTGACCAGCCCTGAACCAGGCCATTACCAGGAACAAACGTTTGCCACCTTCCTACTGAAGTGTCAAGCTGCAAACCGTGGCACTGCATGCTGATTGAGAAAGAACATGATGTATGTTCACCATTCCTTAGGTTTGTTATCCGTTCTGTTATTTTCTGGATTTCATGTCAGTCTGTGTGCTGTGAGGAGTGTGTGTAGGCGGAAACAGTCGAGGGTGAGAAGTGCGCGTGTGCGTGTGTGTGCCTGTAACCATGGCAACATAGCGGTAATTGGCCAAGGCTTGGATGGCACCTGTTGTCAAGTGAAGGCTGTTTCTTCTGATGACTGAGAATGACGGCCCTGGTCCATTATTTAAGGAGGAAAGAGATTATTCATTGAATTTATGTTTTCTTTTCTTTTTTTTGTGCTATTGGAATACATTTGAATACACTAAACACAAATCTGTTCACCTCCTGCAACGATAAGCATGAGCTGTACTGTATGTGTGTGTGTGTGTGTGTGTGTGTGTGTCCATCTCTAGGTATGTACTGTATCTAAGCATAGGAAACATACTCAGCCAACAATTGGCTTGAGTGCATTTCTGCAAATGCACAGCATGTTACTCAGCATGTCTTTCTTTGAATAACCACGAGTGCGTGCGTGCGTGCGTGCGTGCGTGCGTGCGTGCGTGCGTGCGTGCGTGCGTGCGTGCGTGTGTGTCAAAGCTGACTGATCGCTCCTCTAGGCCTCACGCTGAGCTGGCACTGCTCTTATCTACTCTCTTTTCTCTCATTGGCTCATTACAGTAAGCAGTTTGGTGTGGTTCAGTCCCCTCTCTCGCTCTCTCTCTGCCTCTCTCTATCACTCCCTCTGTTACTATCTGCCATGAGTTAGCTGCTGTGCGTGGTAATCGATCAGAATGTATTTGATTTGTTTCGTTGTGTCTCTTTGCTCAGTTCAATCAACCATCATTGAGATCGAAACGGGGTTCAGGCCCTTCTCTCCTAAAGCTGGCGTATATTCTGAAACACACTGGGCCATGTTAAAATAAACTCAATCACCGTTGGGCAAAGATGTGCGCAGTGACTCGTGAAACATGGACTAGCCTTTGGCTAGTGCCTATACAATATAATTCACAGCTGTGATGCTGTTTGTGATGAAAACTCTCTCTCGTGTCTATTGCTTACACATATCGTGTTGCAGTGTGTTGAGTCCAAATGTAACCCAAGTGGTTTTATTGACAGTAAAACTGAATTGTAAGCAAGTGAAATGCTGAAACAAAGTGTAATTTTAAATGAGTTGGGAATATTACTGTAAGCAAAACTATTAAAATAGCTGCTTTTATTAAGAGCTGTGATGTAGTTACTGTCTTGAGTCAAAATGTACTTTCAAATGATATTGTCTTTACGTGTGTGTGTGTGTGTGTGTGTGTGTGTTTGTGTGTGAGAGAGAGAGAGAGAGAGAGAGAGAGAGAGAGAGTGTGTGTGTGTTTGCTGTGAATTTAAACATTTTTGGCGACCAAGATTTGCAGAAAAAGTGTCCAGGCAGGGTCCCAGCCCTCCTGTGGAGGTGGCCTGCCACTCCAGATGTGTTACAGTGACGACCTTGGGAGACGCTGGCATGACCTTGAGCGCGTGGGTAGTGATGTGCTGCGTCGTCGTGGCTCAGCGTGCGCCTAGAGACCATGAAACACAGAATAGCATTACTGCTGACTAACGTTAGCAACCGCTCTCTCTCACACACACGGAAACACACGCATCCTGCCAAGGATGGATAGAACTGACGGCCGAGGGAGATTTTCCCCTCGCTCGTCCTCTTTAGTCACCACCTTTTCCACCAATTCCCCTTTTCAGCATCGCCTGTTCCCGTCCTCCGCTGTGCAGCTCCCCATCTCTGTTTCCATCTCTCCACGTTCTCTCACTCCTCTGCTCTTGCTGTCGCTAGCTCTACCCCCCCCCCCTCTCTCTCCCCCCCCTCTCTCTCTCTCTCTCCCTCCCTCTCTAGCCCTTTCCCCTGCTCAACTCAATTTGTCATTCTCTCTCTTCTCCCGGTCTTTTCCTTTGCTGGTCTCTTGTTGAAACCCTCTATCTCTCTATCGCTCTCTCTTTCTCCTTGTTTAGAGCTTTAGTGTAAACTGGCCACATATTTTCCATGACTTCAGAGTCTGCAGAGGAACCTGCTACACACACACACGCATGCATGCGCGCGCACGCACACACACACACTAGAGTCCAGCATGTGGTTTGGACAGGTCCTAATGTTGATGTTCACAGGCGGTGAACAAACCGTCCAAACGTCTTTGGACCAGTGGAAATAACTGGAGACATTTGGAGGTGTGTTTAATAACCCAAGTCCTATATTGTAACATGTCTCTAGCTGATTGACCAAACATCATGAACAGACAGCCCTGTATACAAAACCTTGAAGTCCATCTGACATATTATCTTTTTCAATTGGCAATATATTGCAATACTTTTAAAGTCTTTGGAAGATATTACTTTTTATTGTGAGACACAGCCTTTTCATTGTAATGTGTGAATATGAGTGAACCCATATATGGAAACCTAATAAATAGTGCTGTTTTAAGTTGCTAATTGCTACCTTTTTTCAGACGCACTTAGAGGTTTTTGCATCTGAACTCATTACGGGTGTAACGGTACACTGAAGTCACGGTTCGGTTTATACCGCAGATTAGACATCACGGTTCGGTATGTTTTCAGTACA
>JAODLL010002713.1:0-12200 GCA_026546735.1 Forbesichthys agassizii | reverse complement strand
GAAGTTTGGGGTCCCTTACTGAAGCTGCTGCCCCCGCGACCTGACTCCGGATAAGCGGGAGAAGATGGATGGATGGATGGACCACACTTATTTGTTAAAATATGTGAAAACCATGTATATTTTCCTTGCAATTCTAAATTATGCGCAGCTTTGTGTTGGTCACAAAGTTTGTGGTTGTAATATGACAAAATGTGCAAACGTTCAAGGGTTATGAATACTTTTGCAAGCCACTGTATATAAACTCATTTCTTATTTTTCAATTTTTGGCCATTTCACATCACATCACAGTGCTGCTTTTAACAGTACACTAAACAGCATAGCCTGATTTGAATGTGTTTCAATCACGGCATTAAACACTACTGTAGGCTAGTGTAGCACTTAAAATGGGGGAAATTTCTTTTATAACAAGGCAAGCTATTGTGATGCTTCTTACAAAAAATCCCTTCGCAGCTGTTTTACAAGATCATACCCTTTATTGACACTGACATTTTAGCTACATGCCAGCTTTGCACGTCACGCATTCGGCTTCCCACGGATCCCAAACACCGTGACACGGAAATCTGTGTAATCAATCTGTCAGTCTGTGTAATCAATCTGTCAGTTCTGTCAGTTCTATGAGTACGGATCATATATATTGTTTTTGCTCTGGTAAGGTTCCTCCCGAGGCGCTCCTTTAAAAGGGCATGCTGCTATTTATGCCCCACGGGGCAGGTCACGGGTGCAGCTTTGACCTCTCAGCCATTCGTCGTGATTGTAGAGTTTTTCCGATTGGATTACCATGATAATGTACCATTAGTAAAATATATTGTCTATACTCAGGGAACCGTGGATGTGTAATACATTCTAGACAACATTTTAACATCTATGTATCCAATATCTATGGGGATTCGCTCCCTTTTGAAACAAGCCTCAAGTGGCAATTCAAAGACCTCATTCATGACATTCATTGCAGTTTGTCAGGGAATGCTATTGGATGGTTTTATTATTGACTACACACTAGGGCTGGGAGAGTTGGCAAAGTCTTTCCGTATTAATAAATATCGACATTAATCACAATATATATTTTTATAATGCTGCCGGTTTGAGAAGTGAGCCTGATGGCTGGCTGATGCTTGAAGAAACCAGAGTTAGTTAAACATTAGAGTATAAACAAGTTTATTAACAATTTTTTTCTAAAAATGTATTAATCCTTTAACTGTGCAAACATAGATTCTTACAGCTTTTTGATTGCTTTCATATGGGGAAATCACAACAACCACATCATAAATCACAACAAAATTGATTGTTGTTTTGGTACAACCCTATTAGTGCTGTGAAAAGCAGAACCAAGTAGGGTGTATAGACCCATATACACTATATCTCCAAAAGTTTTGGGACGCCTGCATGCACATGAAGGTTAATGGCATACCATTCTTAAACCGTAGGATTTAACCTTTGCAGCTATAACAGTTTCAACTCTTCTGGGAATTCTGTCCACAAAGGCTAGGACTATGTTCATGGGAATCTTTGACCATTCTTCTAGAAGCGCATTTTTGAGGTCAGGCACAGATGTTGGATGAACAGACCTGGCCTGTCTCTGTTCTAATCCATCCAAAAAGTGTTTCATTGGGGTGAGGCCAGAACTCTGTGCAGGCCAGTCAAGTTTCTCCACACCAAACTCGCTAAATCCATGTCTTTATGGACCTTGTTTTGTGCACTGGTGCGCAGTCATGTTGGAACAGGAAGGGGCATTCCCCAACGATTTCCACAAAGTTGGGAGCATGAAATTAACCAAAATGTCTTTGTATGATGAAGAATTAACAGTTCCTTTCACTGGAACTAAAGAGCCAAACCCCTTAGAAAACAACCCCACACCATAAAGCCCCTCCACTTAATTTTACACTTGGCACAATGCAGTCAGGCAAATACCTTTCTCTTTGCAAACGACAAACCTAGACTGGACAGAAGCGTGATTCGTCACTCTAGAGAACATGTCTCCACTGATCTAATGTCCAGTGGCAACAAACTTCACACCACTGCATCCAACGCTTTGCATTGCACTGATGTAAGGCTGATGTAAGGCTTGGATGCAGCTGCTCGACCATGGAAACCAATTCCATGAAGCTCTCTACGCACTATAGAGGACAACACGTATATGCCGCTGCCGTCTGACTGAAACTGTGGTTGTAATTTGGCAACTGGAATACTTTTAACATGTTTATTTGTGCGGTAGGCTCGATCCATAAAGAAAAAAAATTTAGATTGTTATCAAATATCATCACCTGTCATAGGTTGGCACTTTACCGGGGTCATCCACATATCCTGACAGCAGCACATGGATACACTCTACCAGGTGGAGAGGCCTCTTAAGCCGCTGCCAGCAAGGATCCTACAGCCCAAATTAGTCAATTGATTAATATAGTCACAGGCCCAATTTACACATTTTTGGTGATGATATTGTATGTGTAGTACCCGTGTTTTGAAAAGCTGGTCATACACTTCAAGAAGACATGGCAGCTGGACTCCGATTTCTTGCATGGTGAATGTGACAAAACCAATGTCCCAGTTCAGCTGACACACCTCCTGCTCTAAAAATTTCACAAGAAACTCTAGGAGCACAGAACAGATTTGTCAGCAGTTAAGAAAGACCTGCATGCGCATGCAAAATAAAATTAACGTAACTGTCAATCTTCAAGGAAAACTATCCAATGGGCTAAAATGCACCCATAGGTGTTGAGAAATGTTTTGACATAATGCTACAAGTTAGCGTAATTACTGTATAACAATAAATTAAACAAAATGATTAGGTAGAAAGAAAATTGAAGGCTTACCTAGAGGAAAGTATCTAGGAGTGCCTGCATAGATCTTTCCCAGTGACACCAGTTTTAAACTGAGAGATCGCATTCGGTCTGCTGGACTCATTGCTACACTGTCTCCCAGCTCTGAAACAATTTGTTACATCCTTAGATTAGTTTAAATAGTTTGATTGCCTCCTCTCTAAAGGCTGGCATTGCAAAAATCAGCAGATCAGAATGTATTAGGAAGAGCTTGCACAACCCATCACTTATGCCACAGGAATATACATTTCAGTTACACAGTGACACTAACATTACAACATTTTGCTTTAGACTTGCTGTGCTTAATCCTTTGCAGAGAAGATATATAGCAGGGGTCTGCAAGTATGTATATTTTTTTCTCAACCATTAGATGGCAGGCCAGAACATAATCAACGGCTATTTCAACCCATTAGTAGTAGGCATGGGACAATAAAAAATGTAATGTCACCATTATGCTGGCCAAAATAATTGCAATATACGATATTATCGCGATCATTATATAAAATTCTTAAAATGGCACTAAACATATTGAAATCACTTTCTTATATTTCATTAAGAAAAAAAAAATTATTGTATCATGACAGGTTTATAAGTTTCTATTTTGTGTGATTATTTTTGTTTTGAAACCAGTATTTCAACAAATTTGTTGAAATATTTAGCTCTTTAATTCTACATTTAGTTTATTCTCCAAATATAAAGAGAGAATGAGAAAAGGGAGTTGTGGAAAAAATAAGAAAAAAACAACGAACACTCCAAGCTAATGTTGTCAAAGTAAATATCTAGAATACTTGTTTTGACTACCATCAAAGTGAGGGAGAAATCAGCCTGTAGATGTGGCAGTAGGGTACCGGGAATCAGGACTACTAGAGACGTTAGGGTCAGCATTTTCAACATTCAGAAAATTATAACGATGTTCATGAATAATGCTTATACGTTGGTATTACTTAGCTGGGTTTATTTAATGTTTCAGTATCAGTCTGACTGCTGCAACATAAAAACCTGCCATTTACGCCACAGAGGCTGAACAAAACTGTATCGTCAGGCTACGTTCACAAGTCTAGACAGAGGCTAGACAAACCGTTTAATCAGTCTAGCTGTCACTGAGGTCACCTTTGTGTTGCTCTGGGGAAGTGCATATTTCCAGTAACAGCCACGTAAAACAACAAAAATTCAGCATTCCCAAAAAAAAAAAAAAGGTGGATATTTTCGTATTCGAACCCATCTCTAAAAACCACTTTCCATGCATTTGGTTTAAAAGTGATGTGAGGCATAAGGCATAAAATATAGTATATGCATACATCAGCATCACCTTTCACTATGAACAAAAGAGAACAAGCAGAACAAAAAGGTGAAGACTGAGTCAAACTCTACTCCAAGCTATGCATGCGCATACATTGCACTTTACATTTAGAAATGCATTTAAGTGTATCAGAAGTTTTGGCTAAATGGAATGCAAAATACTGTTTAATCATGGTACAACCTAATCCATCTGGCGTAGCTTCTATTTATTAATATTAGTGCCCTGTTCGCCATTGCTGGTTTGCTTTGAAAGCTAAGCATGGTTGGGCCTGGTTAGTTTTTGGTTTGGAGACAAGGTGCAGCTGGAAGTGGTGTTGAAGGGCCAGTAGGGGGCACTCCTCTCTGGTCTAAAGGTCAAAAATGCTTGTGCCCCTGGGCAGTGAAAGGGACTCTGCCCTGTGTAGGGTGCTATCTTTCAGATGGGATGTTAAATGGGTGTCCTGACTCCCTGTGGTAATGTGAGACCCCATGGTACTTATCATAAATGTATGAGTGTTAACCTGGTGTCCTGGCCAAATTTCCAATGTAACCCACATCCCATCATGGCTACGTAATCATCCCCAGTTTTCACTTGGTTTTATTGTCTTCTCTCCTCGCCCTCAACTACTCCCAGGCAGTTGCTGCAAATTAGAATATGTTCTCAGACAACTTGCCTGGTAAAATTAAGGTAAAATATGCCACCCTTGAATTTCAGCTTGCCACCCTTCTGCCACCCCATGTCAAATCTTCTAAAATCACACCACTTCAGTATCAGATACTGTGATTGTGAAATTGGTGCGATTTTTTTAAATGTTAAGTCTGAGAAAGACCTATGCATTCAGTGTTATTCTGCAATGTTTTTCTGCAGTGAAAAGGCACTATAGCCTACAAATCAACAGGCCGTTTTCACTGTCGGCACCATGGTCGGCACACCTAAACAACGCCCGTATAGCTATAAACATGACGCTGATTGGAAAACCAAGGCCTTATAGCTATTAACACGATGCTGATTGGAAAGTTCAGTTGCTACTCTGACACATTCAAAATGATTCCGAGGCTTTCCAGACCGATTCTCACGGCGAAATTAAACTGAAGCTCGCGAGATCAAGATGGTCTTCGTGAGGCTAGTTCTGACCTACCTTGTCAGATTGTCCTACCATAGCGTGATATTATAGTAATAGCCTTAGGCTAAAGAAAGCTACATGTTTGACATTCCATATATCGTACACAGTTAATGTGATAATTTTGCGCCAGGGCACATTAGATTCAGGAATACGTCTTGTTTAAACTGTGAAAAGGAATATTTCCTGTGATTAAAGATACACCTTCCTTGCGAGACATAAACAATGTATTACAGCTTTCACAATTGAAATGATTGACTGAGTCTATCTGAATGCTAATTGAGGCATAGTAGAGTGTGTTTATTATGGAGATGTATGCTAAATGAGATAATGATGATAATGAACATAATGAACATGGTTGTCCAGTGGCATGTCAACACATTGCGGATCAAAAGCTGTACAAACTAAGTTGTAGTTTAAAAGGATGTGTTGTGGCGTTGAAAACGCATTATTCTACCGGCAATTCTTGATTCTTGATTGATCGGAGTAAAACAATGAGGAAAAGAAATCACCTAGCACATGCCTCAATAAATAATTAGCTTAATTAATTAAATAATTGCAAATTCCCTTGTTGAGGTTACAGTATTCCACTGTCTGATAGATGCTGCTTTTTCATTGACCTGCATGTCAGTAAAACCAGCTTTCTTTTGTAGGTTTTTGTTTGTTTTTTGTTTAATGTTAAAAAAATATTGCAATGAATAGTATTTGTTCTTAATTATTGGAATTAGGTGATGACTAAGGCCTATCACTCGCTGGTGAGCCAGCGTTTTTCCGTGGGAGGCTATGCCTACAGCCAGCTTTGCCACGTCCTCCTTATGTCAATTTGCATGATGGTTGGTAGGCAGGGGATTGTAGCCTATAGCCTGTTGAATTAACATGTCTATTGCAGTTAGGCACTGGGACAGGGTTGTAAGCTGCATGCTAAATGGGGAAAAAGCTAGCCTATACAAATAAAGTAACACACATAACGTCAGCAGGTTAGAGTTTACTAAAAAATGAACAGCTTGGATTAGTAGGCTATCTTTGCGAGAGTGGTTCAAGTGCCGTCCATGGAAATCAATATTTCATCATTCCTAAAATGCTCTTCTAAGAGAGTGTCAGTCTGCAATATGCAGATGATAGGGACCCTGAATCATATTATCCCACTGTCTTTAAAGTAAAAGTTTATCCATAATTATTTGTAAAATGCAAACTGTTCGGAATTTCTATAACATATTTATAAACATAAATCAGTCCACTGGTCCAAGAATCTTAAATGTAACTAGTTTAACTGTTTGACTTTGTTGTATCCCTTGACCGTTAAAAATATATAATTTTCTTGTTCATTCAAACTCCTTGTGTGGAGCAAGTAAATGTGATTATACTACCACTTCTTGTTGCTAATGAATTAGTAATAGTTGCTTCAAACATACTTAATATGTTATACCCTTAGGGTCCCTGTGGACCCTAAGGGTATGTTTTTTTCACTGCTTTGATATTATGGCTTTTAAAATAATTTCTGTAATATGTATAATCAAGTCTGTCTCTGATATCAGCATCCTCTCAGCTACAATTAGGATAATTAAGAAATTTCACACCGTTCATGTTTTAAAATACAAAAAAATACAAAGCGCCTAATTATTATAATTAGTGTATTATGTTGAGGATGATAAACTTGTGTGTAGTTTTGTTCCAAAGACATTTTGATTCCTATAGGTCTTGAACTTTCAAAGTTTTCTAGGTTAAAAAATAGATTTAACTAGTTGCATCTTATTTAGGTGTAAGCACTCTTATTTATATGCCCTGAGCTTCAGTGGATATCTTTCTATATCTATATTATCATTTAAGCAAAAAATAAAAAAGTGTGTTTTGACATGTTTTTTTTTTACAGTCTACAACAGAGTAATCCTTCAAGTGGAGCCTAAATGCAAAACATTTATTTCCAGGGGACATTTTACAAGGGAACACTTGTTTTGATTCATTGGAACATTTGACAAATTGATATTCCAGTTGCAATTCTAGGCAGTAGTGTTGCAAAGTCCCTGTTATGTGGAATACGATTATGAGGAAAGAAACAGAGTTTATATCTGTTACCGTAGTGAAAATATGACAGGAAATATATACCTATGCCATGAACATACGAGAATCCATTATGCAAGGCATATTTTGTGCGCGATGTTTGCCGGCATATTGTAGAGCCCCCTACTATTTCTTCAGCGGAATGTCAGGATTATGGGGCAAAAACCATGAGCTTCTAGCATTTACCATTTGGAGGATATGATACGAAATATAGACCTATGCAAAATCCACCCCGGCACGGATCTCGGGTTTATAGGGTTAGTCACTACAGTAATGTTTGGCTGTTGTCAATGTTTTCAATAATTAACTAATTATGTTACAAATTGCATCTGTTACTTTAACAAAATAAAATGATTACTTTAACGGCTGATCATATTTCTATTTTCGTTTCTCATACAGAATCATTAAAGCATCTGTGGCAATTATGAACACATAACTGTTGCTTATGTTAGCTTCAACTCACTTTAGATTTAAAATAGCAAAAGGTCATTCTAATCACAGTATGGATAATGAATAAGAAAGAAATGTGAAGAAAAAACATTGTAACATTAACACACAAAACTTTAACACAATAGCTGCTAATTATCTTTAATAACAACCGAGCTAAGATTAAAGTTTTAAATTACACCGACACGAGCACAGTCCAGGTCAGTGCAGACCAGTGCCAAAGGCTGTTCAACACTGCACACGGAGCTGAAGCAACGCTGACACTGAGTGTTTATGCTTTGGATTCGCACCCATGTTAATCCGATTCTGCACACTGCAAGCAAGGTCGACATTGCTCTTTGAGCTGATGTGGACCCGACATTATTCAAAACATTTTTATCCAGCTGTTCGTGGGCAGTGTGTAAAGCATAGCGGAGGAGAAGTCCCGAAAACGAGTGTTTCAGCTCCAGATCAGCTATGCTTGCAGTGCGCAACAGGCTTAATTTTATCAAACACTAAGGTGGTTAGTCATTGCTAACGCTAGCATAGCTAGCGCGGCATGTAATAACAGTTGCTAACACTAATATTTTGTCAGTTTCACATTAATTCGACATTTAGAGTTGCTATCACTAATATTTAATCAGTTTAGCATTAATTTGACATTCAACTCACCAAGAATTGTCTTTTGGCAACTAGCAGCATGATTTTAACTACAGGTGTTTTTTAGTTAATCTAGGTTTATTATATGTTCTTTGCTCCAGTAAAAGTCTCAACCACTGCTTAGGCTGGGTGGAAAAGGCTAATTTGTTATACAACCACTAGGCTGGCCCAATCAGGTCTCTACGCCCCACCCCTGCTTCTCCATGTCAGATGCCAAAAATCTGCAGACAGATGAGGGCATCAAAGTGGATAAACCAAAGTGGTGCGGAGAATTTGCGGGCTAAAACAAAATCTATAGGCGGAGTAGCTTCACTATAGCTTAGGTGCCAACATGAAGTTTACAGGAACAGGTGGACGCAGAAGTGTGCCTGCAGAGCAGGATCAGGAGATTGTAGTTTAAGCGATAAGCATGGAAAATTACAGGGACAGGGAGCACAGAGCGTCTGTGTGCACACGCTCAATGACTGATTAATTAAACTAATGGTGATGGATAATATGATCATCGTAACGTTATAAAAAAAGGCGATCAGTAGGCTACTCAGTCGGACTGACATCAGCCATGTCAAATAGCGCAGCATTTGCTATTGGCATTCTAAATATATATATATATAATGCAAACAGTTGAAACTTCGGCAGACTTTTCAAATATTTACTGGCGTGATGATGCAGACGTTATTTTGACAGCATTGCATGTTGCTGTGAGTGACCTAGGTCCTACCATAGTCTACAATTAGAATACTGTTAAAATAAATTATTAGGCTAAGGAGTATATCTGCAGTTATACTAGGCCTACTGTGCTAAAATGTACAGTGCATCCGGAAAGCGCTTCACTTTTTCCACATATTATGTTGCAGCCTTATTCCAAAATGGATTAAAATACATTTCCCTCAAAATTCAACACTTAATACCCCATAATACATATACTTATATGTACATAAGTATTCACAGCCTTTGGTGAATACTTTGTTGAAGCACCTTTTGCAGCATTTACAGCCTTAAGTCTTTTTGAGTATGATGCTACAAGCTTAGTTCACATACTTTTGTGCAGTCTCTCGTATTCTTCTTTGCAGGACCTCTCAAGCTCCATCAGGTTGGATGGGGAGCCTCTGTATACAGCAATTTTTAGATCTCTCCAGAGACGTTCAATTGGGTTAAGTCTGGGCTCTGGATGGGCGACTCAAGGACATTCAGAGTTGTCCCAAACCCAGTTCTTTGTTTTCTTGGCTGTATTCTTAGGGTCGATGTACTGTTTGAAGATTAATCTTCACCCCAGTCTGAGGTCCAGAGCGCTCTGAAGCAGGTTTTGATCAAGGATGTCTCTGTACATTGCTGCATTCATCTTTCCCTTGATCTTGACTAGTCTCACAGTTCCTACCACTGAAAAACCTCCCCACAGCATGATGCTTCCACAACCATGCTTCACTGTAGGGATGGTATTGGTAAAATGATAAGCGGTGCCTGGTTTCTTCCAGACATTACGCTTGGCATTCAGGCCAAAGAGTTTCTTTGTTTAATCACACCATAGAATTAAGTTTCTCATGGTCCTTTAAGTGCTTTTTGCCAAACTCCAGGCGGGCTTTCATGTGCCTTTTACTGAGGAGTGGCTCCCATCTGGCCACTCTACCATACAGGCCTAATTGGTGGAGTGCTGCAGAAATGGTTATCCTTCTGGAAGGTTCTCTTTTTATGGAGCAACGCTGGAGCTCTCTCAGAGTGACCATCGGATTCTTGGTAACCTCCATGACTAAAAGCCGTTCTCCCCCGATCGCTCAGTTTGGTTGGGCGGACAGATCTAGGAAGAGTCCTGGTGGTTCCAAACTTCTTCCATTTACAGATGGAGGCCACTGTGCTCATTGGGACCTTCAGTGCTACATTTGGAATAAGGCTGTAACATTAAATGTGGAAAAAGTGAAGCACTGCGATTACTTTTCGGATGTACTGTATATCAAACAGTTTGTGCTGAATAAAATTCTATGCAACAATTGATACTAATACGCAATATGATATGAAACATTTTATATTGATGACTACTGTATTAACTGTAACTTAAGAAAATACATTTGGGGAAAGGTAGGATATACAGTACTCAGCGTAAATGAGTACAACCCCGTTGAAATTTTTGATTTGTACCCATTTCTCAATAAATACCAAAAAAATTAGCTGACGTTTGACAAAACCAAGTTTCATAAAACATTTGCATTCATTAAGAACAAAATGGTTGGTCACCAACATCAATAGGGTAATACATACAATACATTTTGTTCAAATGACGTGTTGTAAAAATGAGTACACCCTAAAACAAATTCTATAAAAGGTAGTTTTGTATGGCCTCCATGATTTTGAATGACAACACCAACTCTTCTGGACATAGTTAACAAGTTGGCGTCATACTGCCATGTTTATCTTTTTTCAATTCTTGGAGAATTTGCTCTGTCACAGACTGAATGCTGCAGGGGTAATGATGCTCAATCTTTTCAGAACTCATAGGTGTTCTTTTGGGTTGAGGTCAGGTGACATACTTGGCCACTGAATCACATTCACCCTGTTCTTCCTTACAAATGCAGCAGTAGCCTTGGCTGTATGTTTTGAGTCATTATGTTGAAAGAGTGCACGACGACCCAGGGTGCAAAGGGACTGTAGCATTTTCTCTTTCAGTATTTCGAAGTACATCTGTTAATTCATGGTGCCCTCAATAAAGTGTAATTCCCCAACACCTTCATACAGCCCCACAGAAGAACACTGCCACCTCCATGCTTTACTGTGGGTACCATGCATTTTACATTGTACTCTTCCCCCTTGCGACGCCATATGGTTTGGATGCCATCTGTTCAAAAAAGATTTATCTTTGTTTCATCTGACCAAAGTATGGAGTCCCAATATTCTTAATGTTTGTCAGCATGGGCCCTGGCAAATGCTAAAGAGGCTTTTTTGTGCACAGGCTTTAGCAGTGGCTTCCTCCGTGGACAAAACCCTTACATGCCACTCCTGTGCAGCACACGTCGTATCGTGTCACGTGAAACAGTCACCCCAGGTTGAATTTCTACAACTTCAGATAACTGATGAACGATCATTATTGTTTTCCTCAACTTTCCTTAGGAAAAAACGCTGATATCGAGGAGTCAGCTTCCGTGGACAACCTGGACGTCTCAGAATGCTTGCCACAAATGCATCCTTTTTGAATTACTTAACTTTTGCTACTGTATTCCGATTGATTAGCAATGCCTTACTAATTGTCTTGTAGCCCTGACATTTTTTGTGTAAAGAATTTACTTTCATCTTCAAGACTTCTCTCTTCCGTGTGGTGCCATATTTGTCAGCATTGAGTGGCAAGTGATTGTATAGTTTAAATACCACTTTTTATTGTCAATTATCTCAGGAACCTTTGTAATGATTGCTTACACACGTCTACTGTTCATTTCCAGTTAAATAGCATTTGACCAGTTTCATTTCCAAAAGCTTCATTGGTGTGTATTCATTCATCATGGTTTTCAATCAGATTGTAAAAAAAATAAAAATAAATTATATATATACACATATATATATACACACACATATACACATATATATATACACACACACACACACACATACATATACACACACACATACATATACACACACACATACATACATATACATACACATATATACAGTTGCAAGAAAAAGTATGTGAACATGACCTTAAGAGAGCGATTCACACCAGACATCCCAAGAATATTGCTACATTGAAACAGTTTTGTGAAGAGGAGTGGTCCAAAATTACACCAGATCGTTGTGCAGGTCTGATCTGCAACTACAGGAAATGTTTGGTTGAGGTTATTGCTGCCAAAGGAGGGTCAAC
>JAODLL010002712.1:0-35424 GCA_026546735.1 Forbesichthys agassizii | reverse complement strand
TATTATAGTTAATACAGGCTGCCAGGGGCCCCTTTCTGAGTCAGGGCCCTGGGCACGTGCCCAGCAGGCCCGTGCGTTAATCCATCCGTGCTAACAGAGAACCTGAATTCCTTCTCAGAATGCCAACGTTATTACATGTTGTAATGTTGCCAAAATGTTCTGTGACCTGATATTTTTAATCAGTATT
Organism: Forbesichthys agassizii; assembly: GCA_026546735.1. Classification (NCBI taxonomy): domain Eukaryota; kingdom Metazoa; phylum Chordata; class Actinopteri; order Percopsiformes; family Amblyopsidae; genus Forbesichthys; species Forbesichthys agassizii. The sequence goes on along the minus strand of JAODLL010002712.1, from coordinate 35,237 downwards.
AAAATGTTATGAATGTGCCTATAACATCCCAAACAAATTATGACATTCAGAACCACTTAAGAGAGCTTAAAAAGCAAAAAAATTTAGTTAAAATAATAGACTTTACAGAACCGTTATGAATGTGGCTGTTATGTCCCAGACGTTTAGTACCTCTTAGAGACTTAATAGTAACGGGGCAAAAGTCTCAGTTACGTTCCTTGTTAGCTGGGGATTCACGCTTCTCTGTCTGGCAATCTAAAAGACGAGGCTAGGTTTGGCGGTTGCCAGGAGAAACGGTACTTGCCTGACTGCATTGTGCCAAGTGTATTATTTGATGAAGGGGAATTATGGTGTGAGCTTGGCCCCTTAGTTCCAGTGAAAGAAGCTATTAATGCTTCAGCATACCAAGATATTTTGGACAACTTTGTGGAAAGTTTGGGGATGGCCCATTCTGGTTCCAACATGACTGCACAGCCGTGCACAAAGCAAGATCCATAAAGACATGGATGAGCGAGTTTGGTGTGGAGGAAATTGATTGGCCTGCAGAGAGTCCTGACCTCAACCCGATAGAACACCTTTCTTTTGAGGTGAAAGTTAGCTAAAGCTAGCCTATATTTAAAAAGCCTGATATTATGTTAATTTATTTAGATTTATTTATATATAATTTCTTTTTTAGGATTCCAAAATGGGTTTCGAACGGCGAAGATTGAATAAAGAGTGTGCTATCTTAGCTTAATTGTTAGCCTGCTATTGTTTGCTTGTGGTTTATCAAAAACACATTGAAATGTGTAAATATCTAAATGTATAAAGTGTATGTTTGTGAAAAGTAATAGTAACCTTATACAAAACGTGCTGATTATTTTGATGTTTGTGTTAAGTTTGTATGTTGAATACTAGAGGTGTAATTACAGTGCATCCAGAAAGTATTCACAGTGATTCACTTTTTCCACATTTTGTTATGTTACATCCTTATTCCAAAATTGATTCAAATAATGTTTTTCCTTAAAATTCTACAAACAATACACAATAATAATAAAGCGAGTTTGTTTGAAATGTTTGCAAATGTCTTAAAAATAAAAAACTAAATACATCACATGTACATAAGTATTCACAGCCTTTGCCATGACACTCAAAATGGAGCTCAGGCACATCCTGTTTCCACTGATCATCCTTGAGATGTTTCTACAACTTGATTGGAGTTCACCTGTAGCGAATTCAGTTGATTGAATATTATTTGGAAATGCACACACCTGTCTATATATATGGTGCCACAGTTCACAGTGCATGTCACAGCACACACCAAGCCATGAAACAAGAAATTGTCTGTAGACCTCTGAGACAGGATTGTATCGAGGCACACATCTGGGGAAGGCTACAGAAAATATTTCTGCAGCATTGAAGGTTCCAGTGAGCACGTGGCCTCCATCATCTGTAAATGGAAGACGTTTGGAACCACCAGGACTCTTCCTAGAGCTGTCCGCGTGGTCAAACTGAGCGATCGGGGGGAAAGGGGTGACCAAGAACCCTATGGTCACTCTGACATAGCTCCAGTGTTGCTCTGTGGAGAGAGGATAACCTTCCAGAAGAACAACCATTTCTGCAGCACTTCATCAATCAGGCCTGTATGGTTGAGTGGCCAGACAAAAGCCACTCCTCAGTAAAAGGCACATGACAGCCCTCCTGGAATTTGCCAAACGGCACCTGAAGGATTATCAGTCCATGAGAAAGAAAACTCTATGGTCTGATGAAACAAAGATTTAACTCTTTGGCCTGAATGCCAAGTGTCATGTCTGGAGGAAACCAGGCACCACTCATCACCTAGTCAATGGCATCCCTACAATGAAGCATGGTGGTTGCAGCATCATGCTGTGGAGATGTTTATCAGCGGCAGGAACTAAGAGACTAGTCAGGATCGAGGGAAAGATGAATGCCGCAATGTACAGAGACATCCTTGATCAAAACCTGCTTGAGCGCTCTGGACCTCAGACTGGGGGCAGGACAACAGGACAACGACCCTAAGCACACAGCCAAGATAACAAAGAAGTGGGTTTAGGACAACTCTCTGAATGTCCTTGAGTGGCCCAGCCAGAGCCCAGATTGAATATCTCTGGAGAAATAAGAAAATTGTGCCCAATCCTGGTCCTGGAGTGCTACTGCCCTGCATGTTTTAGATGTCTCCCTGCTCCAACACACCTGACTCTAATGAATGGGTTGTCATCTAGCTCTGCAGAAGCCTGATAACAACATATTCATGTGAGTCAGGTTTCTTCACCAACGGCTTTTGTCTGTGCTTTGGCACTTCCCACCTGCTCCAGAGGACTACAGAGGTCATATCCCTCCGCCATCTACTCTACATAATCTTGCTTCTCTCCTGATGTGAATTGAACCCAATCTCATCTCTCCTGGGAATCTCTGGTTGAGCTACTGCGGCTCAGGTGGAGGTCCTGCGTCACCTCGTCGGCTCTATTTGATCGCCCTGAAGTTCTTCGTCGACCAGAGGACCACCTGGCTTTGTTTACAGCTTTAAACCAAGCACAACTGTGTGTGTCTCTCATCGGCGCGTCACCCCTGGCAAACCTCATCTGACAGTTCAAACGGACATCGTGTGCCTGTACAAACTCACCTTTCTTTGTTTACATCCTCCAACCGTGTACCACTGGATGAGAGTGCCAGGTTGGACAAGCTGAAGGCTGAAAGCCCAATTTGATAATGTACCTATCCCCTGCCTTACACTTAAATTTGAATGCCTTGATTTTAAACTCCCTGGCTCCCAACCTCTCAATATAACTATTTTCCCCTGCCAATATTACTGACCTCCCCTTATCTGACCACAACAAACACATTTTTATTTGAAATATCTGCCAGGCTCCTTTACTTTACTCTTGTATGTGAAATATGTATGCTCCTGTTTTAGTCAAATGCATTTATATTATGGGTTTTTTCATTAGTAATGTAAGATGTCCTTGAGTGTCTTGAAAGGCGTCCTTAAATACATTTATTATTATTAGGGCTGTCGCGTTGAAGAATATGTACTTGCGTTGATTTAGGTTGCCCCAATACCGCGGTTTGCGTTATTATCAACATTTATTTGTTTTTGTTTTGAATTGTCAAGTTCGTTGCGCAGAGCTTCCGAAAGAGTGTGATTCTGGGTCATTTATACACAACGTGATCTCAGTCTGTGGTGAGACAATTGTGCAACATCATAGGCTTTCTACCAGTTTAGTAGGCCTACTGGTAATCACGTCTAACTTAGTCCGGCAGATGCCTTGATTTAGGTAGCATGTAGACAGAAAGAAGTGATGGAACAGTTTCGGTTTAACAACCCGAAAGATTAGGGGACAACATTTTCCATTTTCTTTCCCACACAAAATGCAGATATGTACCACAAGAATCAATCGAGTGTGTCTGCGATGCACGATGCGCTTCCCAGACTAAGTACAGCACTTAAACAGTAAACTGCTGTAAAGCGTAACGTCTGAGTGTCGTAAATACATACACTCCCAAAGGCTACAATCAGCTAATATGGGGCTGGGGAATATGCTCTTAGATAGCGCACATGCCCTAGATCAGACGTCATATTCGATGGGCTAGCCTCATGAAACAAATAAAATGTAAACATTGTGGTTTGCGGTACCGGCGGTTGCTTGCCACGGCCGGCGGTTGGGTTAGCAACACCGGGGTATTACAATATTGCGATTATCGCGAAAGCCCTAAATTATTATTATTATAATAATTTGTAAAGAGGAGAACCTTAATATAAATTCCAGTGTAGCCAGTGCAGGTGGTCTAGCGGTCTAGGTGTTGTCTGTTTGAACCCTAGTGTTGACCTTCCTGTAAGCATCCTTGAGCAAGATGCCTAACCCTCTACACAACTGCTCCCGGTAGTCGCACCTTGCATGGCAGCAGTCGTATGTGTGAATGTGTGTGTGAATGGGTGAAAGCAAAATACTGTAAAGTGCTTTGGATAAAAGCGCTACTGAAAATAAACAGGCTAAAGCAATGCCAGTGTGCAACCCCATAAGAAATATTGTGTTGCTTAGAAAGATGTTCTCCAAGACTGATGCAAAACTGCAGTTTTTTTTATGTCTGTTCAAAACCAATTTAACGAGCCCAGTCTCATGAGATCGATGTCAAATGGTGACGTTTACGCAAAAGGGTTATACGTCACAATGAGACTAATATAAATTTTGCCAATATACTGACATTTCACAATTTCGTCAAATGTTGGACGATTTTCTAGCTAAAACTGTTATTTTATTGTAAACCAAATCGTCAAAATGGTGACGAATAATTGCAAGAGTAGGCCTATATATTTTCATTTTAATGGTGACTAAAATCTATGGTTGAAGACGTATAGACATTTTTGAAAACCCCAAACGGGCATTTTGCCAATGTAATTGAACTTTCCATTCGGTTGGTGGGTGTAACGGTGTCATCGAGATCTGGAAAATTTTCCTAATACAGGAGCAGGCACTATTGCAATCGGGATTGCCGTAATGGGGCCCGAGGGTCTGAAATGGGCGGTCTCTAAAATGACTCGCAACGGCCAAATGGGGGCTCCACCAGCTACCGCAGGTGGTCCCAAGAGATTTGGGGACTGTCAAAGGAGTCTGAAATGGAAAATGTATTTTAGGACTCCCAAATTTTGTTACCCAATTGAGGAGCTTTTCAGTCAAGCCCAATTCAGGCTCTTTGCATTGCAGGCACTTGGCGAAGGATTTTCAACCTTTGATCGTCAGCCAGTTGGCCCGGGAAGGTGGTAGAGATCGAGAAGCCGGGCACGTCACCCTGTTTGCCCAGCCCCGCTCTACGCAAAATAGGAACCAACTAAGCTGTCGTAGTTGAGGAGTAAGAGATAGACCCTCCCTCTTTTACATTGGGACTCTTGCCCAATTCAGGTCCCTTTATTGAGAGCCCAACATTTTTCCATGACTCTTTGATTGTCAGTCATTTCGCCCCTGAAGGTGATAGAGAGAAGGGGGCAAATCCCCTTGTTCACCCAAGCCTGCTCTACAAGAAATAGGAACCAACCTAGATGTCAGATTTGAGGAGTGGGAGAGACCCCTGAAATACCTGTTATTTACTAATCTGGGAAACTTTAATTGAAATTGTGCCCAATTGCAATAGCATTTTATTGAACTTCTATCTGTCCAAGTTTTGAAAGCGTCCCGACGACAGGGTGAAGGGTCAGATAGAGTAGAGGGGTGCCGGGGAAGGGAATAAGACCCCTGTCCGTCAGTTAGAACTCTGCAGTCACTAGCAGTTCTTATATCTGAAGTCACATGGTTCTGTGCAATTCGTAGGCGAAGCTGTGCCCAAAAGACTATTGCCCAAATCAGGGGCTTTAAGACAACTCAGTGCCATTGGAAATAGGTAACCCTAGAATTTTTAAAATTTTAAGCATTTATTACGGATTTTTTAAGACAGGGTCTCCAAATCAACACCTCATGTTCATCCACACGTCCCGATAAGACCACGGAATTTTCACGGTCCTAGAGTATTCCCATAAAAAATGGCTCTGAGGGGCCCTGAAAGGTAACAGGGGCCTAAAATTGAAACGTGTTGCTCGGCCTGACGCCCTGTAGCTGCTTAGTTAATTTGGTGATGTTTGCAACTTTTAATCCCTGAGTAAAGCCTTCGCCCAATTGGGCTGCTTTTACATTGACCAAAATTGCCTGATCCAGAAAACAACTCCTAGCAGTTTGGAACTGTAGGTCGCAGAGGGCCCGATCCTCCAAATGTCAATCCAGGGATTGCCCGTGGACAACATATCTGACTTTGGAGAGAATCGGAAATAAAAAAACATCTAGGGTTAGGGTTGAACCTCCAAAATCTGATGCAATAGGTCTCTGACTTGTAGTACCTGAGACCCATTTGAAATCTAAGGCCTCCACATTTCCCTTTGCGGACCACCTAAAGGGCCGTGCTTCGGAGGGTGCCTTTTGGAGGTCCCCCGAGAACCGGCTCACCAATTTTAAGGCCTCTTCGCTGTTCAAGGGTCTCGGGAGGCCCCTCCCCAAAACAAAGTCTGTTACAATGGGGTGCTATTTGAAATGGGAAGTAGATTGCCCGATTTAAATGCTTTTACATTGTCCCTGCCAACGTTGTTCAGACAGCGTTTCGGGGGTCTTCCTGAAGCTGTGTGGACACTGAAATATAACAGGGCATACAACTCTACGTCCTGTTTCAGGAAAAAGACATCTCAAACTTCTGACTTGCCCTCAGTCAAAAAGGTCCAGAACCCAGCCCTCGAAGAAGCAGTCGGCACGCCTCTACTCGGGGCTTTTCCAGTGGCCGCCTTTAATGCGCGGTCTGTGTTTCAGGCCGATCGGGTGACAGGAAGTGTCCCAATGCCGTATGCAAGAATGTATGTGCTCAATTCAAAAAGCACTGTAAGAACTGCCAGAACTGAAAGAACCTGATTTTGGCAACCCTATATTTTTTTCTTTTTAGGCCTGTTAAATGGGTTGCTTTTTAGGTAGGGTCTCATAATTATCACCAAATGTTTATCCCCACATCCCCATGTGACAACTGCATTTGCCCTGTTCCCAGAGTGTGATTTGCCCGAATGTAATTGCGATCTAATGGTCAAGAATATTTCCCAATTCAGGTGCCCCAGCCAAATAATGTGGAACTGAATTGGGCAAAATAATATCAGTTAATATCTCAGAACATGAATAGGATTGGATTCTGAAATTTAGCAGCTATCCTTTACTGCCAATATATGGTGTAAGTCTGGAGCAGATTGCTCAAAGTTGTGTATTGACAGAATGTTCAACTAAAGTCCCAAGCCTTGAGGCAAAAATGCACTTTGTCCAATCTTCACCAAACATGCACCAGTTGTTGGCAAATTTACATGCTTCTGGGACATTCCTCGCCTGACACGGGCCCAAAAAAAACATTGCCTAATTATCCCCCTCTCCTTTCATCCCACCTCTCCCTCTTTGTCTGCATGTTCTGACTCATTTATAATGCGTCCGAATGTGGACGAATATTTCTTTACATCAGTGTAGAATTTAATCACCATTAACAGGAAAATATATTGGGTAGAAAAATTTTTCATTGTGACAAATTTATAATGCGTCAGAATATAGACGAATATTTCAGTACATCGTGAACAACAGAATTTCGCTGCCATTAAAACGAAAATATACAAGTTAGAAAAAACGTCTGCATTCTGACGAATGTATAATGCGTCCGAATATTGACAAATATTTATGTTGAATTGAACCATTGAAAAAAAATCATCAAAATAATTAAAAATGTAATTATGTTATTTATGTTAATATTGTGAAAAATGTGTTTTTCGTCATTATAAGACGATTACATACTTTGCACAAACGTCCATATTTTACGACGATCAATTTGACCATGTTGAATTTAAGACATTATCAGAGACCCACCAATTTCTCAAGCCGATTTATTAGGATGTCATGTTCACTGGTATCAAATGCACTCAGTTCTAAGAGAATAAGGATCAGACTTAATTCCAATCAGAGTTAAGACAGATATTATTTTAGTGAGAGCAGTTTCAGTGCTGTGATTTGCTCTAAACCCTGATAAAAAATCTGCAAACTTTATTTGCAACAACTATCTTTTCCAGTATCTTACTAATAAATAGCAAGTTTGGTATTGGCCTGGTATTGGATCCCCTAGTCAGAACTTGCCAATGTGGCTTGGGAAAGGGAAGTCTGGGGTCACCTGCTGGAGCTGCTGCCCCCACGATCCGACTCCGGATAAGTGGATGAAGATGGATGGATGGGTTTTACAACAGCTGTTTTGAATGCATCAGGAAAAATGAATAATCTTCAAGACATAATCTGACAGACTGTCAAACACCCGCTTAAAGAATGATGTGGGCACAGGGTCAATACATGAGGTGGAAGAGTTACTTTCAATGACAATCTTGCAAAGCTCCCCAAGTGTGACACAAGTGAAAGTTCCCATAGTTACATAATTAACAGTTAACTGCTGTCATCAATGGATAAAGTAGTTGTAGGAATGCTGGCTCTTATTGATGCTATTTTGTTATTAAAGGATAATGATATCTCTTCACACTTTGAGACAGAGGGTTGTGGGGGGGAAGGGGGGACAGTGTTGAGAAGCTGGTCAAAAAGTGGGAGAACAGTGCTCTAGGGTTTCCAGCATTCTCTGAGATGATATTGGTGAAATAATCCTGTCTTGACAGACGGACTGCGTTGTTATAGGCATTAACGGATTCTTTGTAAATATCATGGTGAAATATAAGTCCAGTGTTTCTTTCTGCAGATCGACAATCTTTTCTATGGGAATACTCTGCCAGTTGATCTACTTTTGGTCTTTAGTGGAGCAGCAATGTTTAGAGCATATGACATGCCATCATTCATAATTTCAGTCACAGCAATCAATATATTTGATATTACAAAACTTTGTTTCAGACAAATTATCACGGTATCTCTTTTGAACAAGAATTTCCCCTTTAGCCTCTGCTACAATAATGTTGATATCAACAAACACAGTGATGGTCAGAGATAGGTAATTCAGAGACTGAAACATTATTAATGTTTAACCCTCATGTTATGTGTGGCTTCTTTCACATGCTGGACAAGATCAAAGCAATCCAATATATTCAACAACATGCTCTGATGTCAATACGTTTGTTAAAATTATTATTGAGGTCTCCATTTAGAAGTAATCTGTAATATTTTGTAATACTAAATTATAACAACACTGATAATTCCTTTTAAAATAGTGATGAATGTTAAGTTGATATTTAGATTTATGTCAGCACAGATTGTCCTGACATAATCTCTAGAGTCAGATATTCAAATGACGTATATTCACCCATTTTGACAACCTTGGATTCCAACTGTGTGAATAGAATAGCAGCGATCCCACCTCCTTGTTTGTTCTGTCTTGGTGTACTGTAATCTTTATCAGGGGACCAATCAATGGTGTTGATAAACCATTAGTGTTATTCAGCCATGTTAGTAACTCAGTAACATACAGTGCAGGTTATTATCTGCTATGAAATAATAATTGATAAAAAAGAATTCATATTAATTGGATTCCATGGTAGGATAGGCAATGTGTTGTTGATGAGTATTGATGAAATTAAGATGGTCTATAAGAGCTACGTTTTGTTTGTCCATGCAATCGGTATGTTTGTTGTAGAAAATTGTGCTTTACATTTTAGATATTCTATTTTGTATATATATTAGATCTCATAAGGGCTTCAGAGAGTGCTATGTTATTGCTTAAAAGGGAACAGGACAAAAGAAACTAGTGGAGCCAGCTATCTCTCAAGGTCAAACGAGTGGCAACGTATTCCAGCACCTGGTCAACGATGTGCTGAGAGACGTGCTAAACAGGTTCATCGTGGTGTACGTGGATGACATCCTCATCTTCTTCTGGGACCCCGACGAACACCCAGCACCTTCATCTGGTCCTGCAATGCCTGCTGGAGAATCTACATAAAAGTGGAGAGGTGCCAGTTCCACGCCGCCACCATTCCCTTCCTTGGCTACATCCTGGAGGCAGGCCAGCTGCGGATTGACCCTGCCAAGGTGTCCGCCGTGACCCAGTGGCCCACGCCCGCTACTTGGAATAACTTGCAGCGGATCCTTGGCTTCTCCAATTTTTACAGACGCTCCATTCACAACTACAGCCGCCTGGCGGAGCCCCTCACCAGCCTGACTTCCATTGCCGGGACTTTCCATTTGCCCCGGTAGGCAGACGAGGCCTACTGTGCTCTGAAGCGCCACTTTGTCTTAGCTCTAGTCAACCCCGACTCGAGCCTTTCGTAGAGGTGGACGCTTCGGACACCGGCGTCAGCGCTGTACTCTCCCAGTGCACCCCTGCCGACGGGAAGCTTCACCCCTGTGCCTTCTTTTCCCACAAGCTCTTCCCGGCTGAACAGAACTATGACGTCGTGAACTAGGAACTGTTGGTCGTAAATCTCGTCCTAAAGGAGTGGTGGTGCTGGCTTGTGGGCGTTGAACACCCGTTCCTGGTCTGGACGGATCATAAGAACCTGGCTTACATCCTGAACTCTCGTCAGGCCAGGGGGGCCCTCTTCACCATCTCCTACAGGCCAGGGTTACGGAACACCAAGCCCAATGCACCAGTATACCGAACAGGATCCCGTGAAGGACGCCACGCCCATACTGCCCCCTGCCTGTGTGATCGCTGCTCTCAACTGGGAGATCGAGACCAAGGTGCGTGATGCCCAAGGCCAACACCCCGACCCACAGGACAAGACAACCCAGCCAGCTGTACGTCCCAGATCCCGTCCGCTCAGCTGTCCTGAGTGGGCCCACTCGACTTGCCTTACCTGCCATTCGGGTATATGTCGCACCCACGACTTTCTGTACCAATGGTTCTGGTGGCCCACCATGCAGGGGGATATCCCGGCTTTCCTGGCGGCCTGTCCAGTGTGTGCCCGGACTAAGACCTCCACTTCCCCCCGTTCTGGTCTGCTCCGGCCCAGGGCAATACATTGGTGCTCCCCGTGGTTGACCGGTTCTCTAAGGCCACACACTTCCTGGCGCTTCCCAAGTTGCCGTTCACACGTGAGACCAGGGATCTCCTCGTCGACCACGTCCCCTTGGACATTGTTTCCGACCGTGGCCCGCAGTTCGCCGACACCTGGAAGGCCTTTTGTTCTGCACTGGGAGCCTCCGTCAGCCTGTCCTCTGGCTACCACCCACAGACCAATGGCCAAACAGAGCGCCCCAATCAGGACCTGTAGACAGCCCTTCAGTTATCTGGCCTCGGCCAACCCCACATCATGGAGCCGGATCTGCGACACGGAGTTGGTCCGGGACTTCCACTGTGATCATTCTGGCCATCCCGGCTGCCCGGTTACTGTCACGAATTGCAGCTGGTCCAGCACTGGACAGGTGAGCAGGTCATCGACAACCTAATGCACACATGTGCAGTTGCCTCTCCTCCGTTTCCTGGGCAGTGATATAAGAGGCTTTCCGCCCCGGCACCAGTTGCCAGTTTGTTGTTTTCCACTCGATGCACGTACCAGCGAATGCCCTCTGCTCGTCTTGCAGCCCCGTCTGCTTTGTACTCGCCTGGCAGTCCCGCCTGCCTTCTGCTCGCCTGGCAATCCCATCTGACTTCTACTCGCCTGGCAGTCTCGCCTACCTCTCCACTCAACGATTCCCACTCAACGATCCCCCTTCACCACTCTCCACACATCGCGGCAGCCCCGCCGACCAGAAACTCTCAGTCAACTAACCAGCATCGCTAGCATTGTATCATTTACCTGCTTCTCTATATTAAAAACACAGTTTTATTGTACCTGACGTCTCCTGCCTCTGCTTCCCGCACTTGGATCTTCGTTCCCTCTCCGGCCGTATCCTGACACACATAAACTACGACTACAGTGAGACTAACATTTTATAACTAGGCGCACCAGTGCGACTTGCAATATGTTTGCGTTATATTATTACCTCCGCGCCATTGCTTCATGAAGTCTCAAATCTGCGGAGCTGTACGCTTATTGCATTCATATAAACGGTTGACCGCTCTCTCCTCTTGGCTGTAACGTTTGTATCGTACGGGTGGTGCTTTTTCTCACCCTTCAGTTCTACTTTGGATAACTAAACTCTGGCTTTCAGGCTTGCAGCCATCACTACATTGAACGCTCTGCAGTTACACAACGGACTTTCAGTTAACTACCAGTATTCATTTCACCTGATAAGTTATGTTGGTAATATAGGTTTGCGATGGACGCATTGCTGGATATTATTATGTCTTCAATGTTTTGTAATTGCCAATCGTGTCTCTGTGCAAAATTGATTTGCTCGACATTCAGTGTTCGTTCTCGTTTGTCTGCACTTAATTTTATTAATAATTTTATTTCATGTTGTGATTCAATAATGTTTTAGCTAATGTTAGCTAGTGGTAACGTTAGCAAACTCAGTGAGAGGCTTATGTTTATTATACCTTTAAGTTTTTAAAGGAATTAAATGCCTTTTCTTATGAGCTTTTCAATAATAAAAATGTAAGGGAGAAAAAAAATGCTCTCAGCCAGGCTGCAAACTTTTCTTCTGAATCTATAGGAGGTTGTTACTTACAGTGCCCTCTGCAAATAGTAGTGGGTTAAACAGACATTAGTCTATATTAATAAATGCTATTATAACACTTAAAGTAGTGGTGTGTCATTTCATTTAATGTTTTTAAAATAGGCCTACATATCGTTATGAAAGATTCTCGGTGTAGGCCTACAAGCACTAGCCTGGTTTAACCAGACTAAAATTCACTTTATGAAAGTCTGGCAATGCTCCATTGGGAAGTGTTAACAGTTGTTTCCTCCTACTGAGCATAGACCTTTGACCTGTGATTACTATTGGACAGCGTTTACCCAGGTGCAACAACCTTTCCATCCTTCCCCTACTGAAAATATGTGACCTAGAGGAACAATGTTAATTTCATTGACAAAATATTTCCATAATATTTTCATCAACGACCCTTTTTCCATCACTAAAACGAGACGTTAACAAGACGAAAATAGATCACTGATAATAAAAACTATGACAAAATTTAAGATGCATTTTTGTTGACGAAACGAGACAAGAAGAAAACGTTTAAATTTAAGCACTGTGTGCATATATCATTTACTGTAGTTTCATATTTAAATTAAAAAACTGCCTGTGTATGATTTACCGTAATTGCACACATAAGTGTGCAGGCTGTAGCACAATGTTAAAGCCGGCTGGCTATAACATTGAGCCAAATGATAATTTGGCTCGTCACGATCCCGTTCACATTATTGCAGTGACAGATCGACAGATAACTATAATTTTTCCTTTACAGAAGGAAAATCTGACAGGTAGGACAGTGACAGAAAACCAGATGGAGTCCATAAATGGTCTTAAAAAGGAAAACAAATAGACTACATCGCTAATCTGGATTCCTCACCTTTTTACTGTATTTTTTAAATTTATTTAACCAGGTAGGCCGATTGAGAAATTTTTTTAATTCTCATTTACAATGGCGACCTGGCCCAGACAAAGCGCAAATGTGCAGGATATACAGACATACAGTTACACATAGAACAGAGTCCAAAAATAAACATTTTGTACAGTCTATTGTCATTTAGGTGCAGCTGAGACACTACAAAGCATACAACATGTGCAAATAGTAGTATGGGGCAAGGGAAGAATATTGAAAGAGAGAAGTGCAGAAGTTGCCGAGGTGCATGGATCATTATAAGGGCATTTACTGTAGGTTAAAGTGCAATAATTACATTTTGGGGGGGAAGTTTGCATGTTCATTTAACAGTCAATAGTTCTGACAAGAGTTTCTTAAAATCACTGAGCAAAATTAGTGTCTCTAATTTCAACTTTTTTTGTGAATTATTCCAGTCATCGGCAGCCGATAACTTAAGAGAGGCGGCCAAAGGGGGTGTGGACTTTTTGGGTGACCAGAAAAACACACTTGCTTCAGCGCAGGTTACAGGTTGGTGACGCTAAGGTGATTAGTGAGCTTAGGTACGCTGGTGCATTGCCTAGCAAGCACTTGTATATGACTTGGTACCAATGATACAGGTGCAAGGTCTGCAATGAGGGTAAGCCAACTGATGCATAGAATTTACAGTTATGGGTGTTATAAGGAGCTTCAGTTGCAAAACGGATGGCGCTGTGGTTGACCACATCCAGTTTCTTCAGGAGAGTAGTTTGAGGCAGTTCTATATATGACATCGCTAAAATTGAAGATTGGCATGATAGGAATTTTTACCAGGGCAAGCTTGGCAGCGTGGGTGAAAGAGGTCCTGTTGCGGAAAAGGAAGCCAATCATAGACCTTATTTTAGACTGGAGGTGGTTTATGTGGGTCTGGAAAGAGAGCGAGCTGTTTAACCAGACACCTAGATACTTGTAGGTGTCCACGTAATCTAACTCTGATCCCTCAAAAGTGGTAATGCAAGTCAGACGGGCTGGTATGGGTAAGGACCCATTGAAAAGCATACTCAGTTTTTACAGAGTTTAGCAGTAGTTGGGAGGTTTTGGAAGGAGTGCTGACTGGCATTGAAACTCACCTGCAGGTTTAAAAGTTGTAGAAAATTTTGCTTAACATTTTAGATATTTGATTTTAGATATATATTAGGTCTTATAAGGGCTTAAGATGATGCTATGTTATTGCTTAAAAGTGAACAGGACAGGAGAAACTAGTGGAGTCAGCTCACTCTCGTCAAGCGTGTGGCACATTTGGTCTCGACACTCAATCAAGACCAGATAGGGAAAACATTGTCTACCACTGTTACCAATGGGCAGAGGGAGAGGCAAGAACCAAATGTTGTTGGATACTTAACTCTAACTCTCCTTGTACCGCATGCTGTGTCACTAATAATTTTAGAACAGAAGACATCACATCTCTCCACTGCAAGATGGTTGAGATATAATGCTACATTGTTGAGCATGCCTAACATTACTATCAAGCGATGTACTGTTCTTAACCCAGCTACTCTTCTGCCCACAGAAGAGGATGGTGAACCTCATGATAGCATAGCTGCACTTTAAGTGGCATGTACTCCGCGACCTGATTTACAAGAACTTCCATTATCTAACCCTGATATGGTGTTTTTTGTTGATGGATCTTCTTCCAGGAATCCTACCACTGGCCTCAACCAAGTTGGTTTTACTGTTTGCTCGGCCCACGAAACTCTAGTTTCCAGATCTTTACCAGGACACCTCTCAGCCCAAGCTGCTCAATTGAGGTGGCCCTCACTGAAGCATGCAAGCTAGCAAGAGATAAGACACTTACTGTATATGTGGACAGTAAATACAGCTGGGAAGTGGTACATGATTATGGAGCCATTTGGAAGCATAGACATTTCCTCACATCTAGTTTTCTTGCCACCCCAGATCGCAGAGCAGGGCTCACACTTCCACTAGGGACCCAGTGTCACTAGGAAACGCGAGGGCAGACGCAGCAGCAAAAGCTGCAGCAAGCAAGCTTTTAGGCTCCTCCTCTGATTTCCATTCATGCAATGTTCAGTTTCCAACTGATTTGCCTGATTCTGTTACTGCTGTGCAAATGTTTGCTTCTCCACAGGAGAAGGCTTCATGGAGAACATCTGGGTGTTCTTCCACATATTATATTTGGTGCAGCGCGGATGGCAAACCTTGTTTACTGAAACACTTCTTTCTTCATTATGCAAAACTGACACACATATGCAGAGAGGTTCTGCCATATATGCATTATATGTGCTACATATAATGCAGGTAGAGCTTTGAATGTTCCCACAAGCAGCGCACCCACCGCCTTCTTAACTATTCGATCATTTTATGATACTTTATTGAGCTAACACCATCAGAGGGGAAGAAATATTGTCTAGTGATGGTTGATATGTGGTCTTCTTAGGTTGAAGCATTTCCAGCTAAGCATGCTACAAGCAGTGTAGTCACAAAGGCATTACTCACTGACATTGTACCTCGATGGGGTGTTCCAAATTTCAAAAAAAGTTCTGTGAATTGAAGAAACTAAATGTACTGTCAAACCACCACATCCACTTAGACTCAATTACTGAGTACCGTAGATAAAAAATACAAGTGTGTCATTATTGGGTTGAATTACCTGGGGGTTAGAGTCCCTCTTAAATAGTAAAAAAAAAAGGGTGTTGAAAGCCCTGGGGGTTAGAGTCCCTCTTAAACAGTAAGAAAAAGTGAGTTGAAAGATCTGGGGTTAGAGTCCCTCTTAAAAAGTAAGAAAAAGGGTGTGTGTGTGTATATATATATATATATATATATATATATATATATATATATAAAAAAAAATATATAAATAAAATTTAAATAATATATACATGCTGAGATGCCTGGGTCATTCCCGGATGAGATAATACTTGATAATGCCTGTATTGCCCGAAGGTTATTTTGAAGAAGAAGAGAACAGGATTTCTCTCTGGACGAGTTTACGGAGGGATAAATGTATTTGTGTTTGTTGTGAGTACTTTGTACATGCTAACTCATAAGCAAGTGTGTGTTTTGGTGGGATGGTGGTTTGTCTGCGTATTTGTCTCTATGCTGTCGATGTGTGGGTTTGCTTGTACAGTGTTGCAAACCGCCCATATAAGAAGTTCTCAAAATAATAATATTTCCCAGGGGAACTAAATTACTCAGTATAAATTAAGAAAGGGGGTAAATAGAATTGTAAAGGGATTGGAAAAAAAAGAACAGTGGATGCAAAGGGTGGGGGCAACAGCAGAGAGGAGAAAGGGAGGTGTCATACAACAGACAGAGGCCGTCGCTACTTAACCCTTTCCACCCACTCCCCTTATGCATTCCCTCTAACTGCAGGAGAGATATTGCCGCCTCTACAGTTGGTTCTGCCCCAAAGCTATTCCCAGACCGCATCACCAAAAATGCCAGGGGAATGGCTAATTATAGCAAAATCGAGAGAGTAGTATAGTTTTCAATGAAAACAGTATTTTTGACGCACCTCCAGAGCCAAAGGAGGGAGAAACTTACACAGAATCACTTAAAACAGCATTCATCAGAGGTTTAAAGGCACTTATTCAAAGTTATGTAAGAACTCACCTTATATGCTATAAGGGAGAAACTTTGGCTAAACTTAAGACATATGCTATACATGGTGATAAGCTATTTGCAGGGCAGATAGGAGCACACACAGAACACTGAGCAGCAAAGGGGAGGGATTGTTATGTGACCTCCCTCACATAACAATAAACAAGGGAGCAGCTTACTTATCGACTTAGACACAGACGATAAGATGGAATTTGTTTTCTGAAAAATCAAGGTTACTGACTGGATTCATTTACCACGTGCCAATGGCACCAGTAAATAAATTATAGTTAACAGAAGAAGCCACAGAGCAATTTATAAGTCTTAAAAGGAACTGTGTTCATCCTGTTGCCAAACTATTATTATTAAAACAGTTTATCCAAACTATAGATTGCAGAAACAGCCACAACGCCTAAATTTTAAAGAAAAAAAAGGAAAAAAGGGGCAGGAAAATTATTTAATGTATTAATTAATTAATAAAATTAAAATAAAGAATCACACATAATGTACTCCATGTAATTGCAGCTCAATTGAGAAAAAGAGGATGGTAATTTGAAAATCTTCAGACGAAGTTAATCTCCCCACATACAGGGCTGTGTTCAAGGTCGATGGGCAATGCTAGGGCAGACAGGTCAGCAAAACTTTGATCCTTCTTAAAGCAATGCAGCTACACAAAAAAAAAGGAAAAAATAAAAGCTATTGGCAGTCTGAAGGAGCAGTACAAAACGTAGACAGCAGTTATGTGTGCCCTAAAGGTAAATACATTCTCTGAATATGTATTGACACATACGCCAAAGTATGTGTCAAAAGGAGGGATGTATGAAATGTATGAAATAAGGTATTTACCTCATATGGGTTAATTACTTACTTAGATTAACAAGAAATGTATGCCTGTAGTTTAGAAAAAGAAGGGAGAAGAAAACAAGTAATATTATTGCTTTAGTTGCAGAGAACAGAGTCTACTGCTACAAGTTGAAAATCTAATGTCCTTGAAACTAATCTATCTGAATAAAAACAATATCTGAATAGGGTAGCTAGAAGCCCAAGGTGGAAAACAGTGGTAGAAGTGACCGCACCAAGCGAGGTCACAACTTTTGCACATCTGGTGTGGAAGCATCAGGGTTTAAAGGGGTTTGACGCAGGTTGTATAATTTGTTAAGGCGTTCCTGCTCATCTAAATTGGCTAATGACATTGTGTGGGAGTACACCTGTCCCTTTCAGACTGACCAGTTAGAGAGGCCATACGGGAGTGATACAGAGCTGTGGCCTACGGCATATCATGTCTTGCCCAAATGGGTGGAATGGTCGCTGATAGCCGGCAACCTTCAGCACAGGTACAAAGTGTATTCCATGGGTGCTGAAGGCAGCCTACGTGCCAATACGGGTAGGCAGTACTGATTGGAGCAGGAACTACATTGGCCCTAAATAAAATTGATGGTTTGGCTTCTCACATTGATTCTCACATTGGCAAATGAGACTGAAAATGCAAACTCTATTGACGAATGATCAGAAGGTAATACGATCAGCTGTAATATAGCTTCGTTAAGTGTTTGACATCTTGACTGCTGGAAGAGGAGAGGTCTGCAAAATGCTGGTAACGACATTGTTAGAGCCATTTTCTTTAGAATGTAAAAATGTTTATTACACTTAATAACTAAGTTGTATTTTTTATTATATTCATGCTATTATAATTTGTTTTGCTAAACCAACCAACACAGGGCCAACCAACCAAACTAATCCACCAAGAGTTTCACCTAGACAGACCCAACCAAACCAACCACCAAACCAAAACACACCACCAGGAAGTGCAACCAAAATGCACAACCCAGGTGCAAAACCTACCAAACAACCAACCAACCACAAACCTATCCTAGCGCCACCCGTCGGAACCAAAAAACCAACCAAGTGGCCAACCAAGCCAAGCGTCAGCCGACCGATTAACCGGATAACCGGCTGACCAACTCCGTTGCTCGACGTGATTTTAGAGTGTAGCATCTGCAGAAGGCTGCATGCTAAAGCAGGTGAACAAAAAATGGCAGACCTGCCAAAGTTAGCAGAAGAGGACAAGTGTTGATAATTCGTTCTGATAATGGTACAAATTATGTTGGCGCGGAAAGAGAGTTGCGCGAAGCCCTTCAAGAATTACAGAATTCCAAAATCAGCGAGGTCATGATGACAAAAGGAATCCAGTGGATCTTCAACTCTCCAACCGCATCCCACCACAGTGGTGTTTGGGAGCGGCAGTTTCGAACAGACAGGAAGGTACTCAATTCCATCGTAAAACAGCAAATTCTGGACGACAAGGGACTGCAACCCCTTCTTTGCGAAGTCGAAAGCATAATAAACGATCGGCCTATTACAAATACATCAGACGATTTGAATGATCTTTAAGCATTGACTCTGAATCATCTACTGTTGATGAAGACACAACCTAACATACCTCCTGGAGTCTTTGTGAAGGAAGACATCTATGCTAGGTGTCGTTGGAGGCAGATCCAATACATGGCAGATCTGTTCTGGCGGAGATGGATACAAGAATACCTCCCACTCCTACAGAAAAGACAAAAGTGGCTCAAAGACATGTAGAGGAGTCAAGAATGATTGTAGCAGGAACCAGAAGTAGCAACGTCTGTTTATGTTTATGGCTCTGGTTCGTGTTTATAATTGATATGATGCCCGCCTAGTCAATTAGGGGCCGGAAATGTTATATGAATGTTAGATTTCAAAGAAATGTTTTCTTTGGAATGTAAGAATGTTTATTACACTTAATAACTAAGTTGTATTTTTTATTATATTCATGCTATTATAATTTGTTTTGCTATAACACTTTATTACCAATATCTATATGATATTTAAAATGTTTATCATATGTGTTCTATAATTCATATTATGGGAGAAGATGACGGAAGATCCGGTTTTAGTAGAAGCTGTAGGACTAGGGAGCAATACAGTCTTTTGTCCGTCACGACAAACTTTATTAATAGTATAAGGAAATGCTTATTTTTTATATGACTTATGTTCAAGTAAAGAAGAAATAAGGAACTTTGGATTCATAGTTTTCATTTTGTGTCGCGTCAATTACATTGTTTTAAGGTCCTCAGCTAGAGTCAGCATTAGCCAAACTAACAAGCTGCACTCACAGACATATTGTTTTCATCTGCCTGACAATCATAGAAATATTACTGATATTATTTCTCACATGCAACATGCTATAGCCAGCGACAATAGCCCATGGGAGTAGCTATTCTCAGTGGGGAACAGGCTGTGTTTTGTGTTGTGTCTTTCGCCCTCCTCTTATTTTTCCTCTCACAGTGTGCCGCTGCGGACCGCCCAGCTGAACTTTGGAACAGATAAGAAATACTGATGTGTCATAATCACATCAGTCAGCGCCAGTCCCTGTGTGAGCGTATGGAAAAAGGAAAAACAACTGTTCTCCCCCTACAAGCTTTCACAGTTCGGTCAGGGCGGTGGCCCTGGGGACACTCAGATGTGCCTGTGGATGTGCTGATTTGATTAAATTGTATTGATCTTGAAGGGATTAGTATTGGTCTCATTTTCATGAGACCAAAAGGAGGAATTGTAGAAAATTGTGCTTCACATTTTAGATAATCAATTTTAGATATTTATTAGATATTATAAGGGCTTAAGAGGGTGCTATGTTATTGCTTAAAAGTGAACAGGACAGGAGAAACTAGTGGAGTCAGCTGCTGACTGAGGCGGGTGGAGCAAATTTCTAATATTAATGTGTAAAAAAACAAGACTTTTACAATTGCAGAATTCAGTGAATGGAAGCGCTTGGGTGATAGTGATAGTATTCACAGTAACAAGGCCAGGGTTTAGCTCAATGTCTCCTGAGGAGCACAGGAGAAGGACAATAATTTGGCTAAAGGCTTTGAGGACTGGCCGTTTGGATCGATGAGAGGAGTTGATCAAGGGAGTGGACTTCCGAGCATGGTAAGATATATTCAGGGTAACATAGGCAACTGAGCATGAAGACAGCTGAGTTCTCAGTAGAGGTGAGCCTAGGTGTAATGTTATGGTAAAGGAGGTTGAATCACAGGATACAAATGTTAAGTTGGATGAGATCTTTGACATCATAGAAGGGGGAACGAATGGGAGATCTACGTGAGTGATGGAAGCAGAAGAGTCTACAAGGAGGTGTGATGATGAAGGTTAAAAAAAAGTAAAATAGCCATTATATGTGGAGTAAAACAGCTAAATATAAGCATATATACACCCACACAAACATGATATGAGTAAAATAAAGGATTGACGGCTAAGGCCTTGCTGATTAACAAAGTAGTTATATTATGTCCTCCTAGCAGTAAGATGGACGAAGCGCTACAGTAATTCAACCAGCCGATTACATGGTTAAAAAAAAAGTTTTGTTGTAGTCACACAACGTCAAACAACAGTGTTTTGTAGTCAGTTAAAATGAGGCCAGCTAGTGCGGCTAAAAATCGATGTAAGATAGCCTAGCTTGAGGTTGACAGTGGTTACAATTCAACAGTGGAATTGCACTGGTAAGGAGCAAATATGATGCAAAGAGTTTCTGGCTTGTGGTAGTGAACAGTAATCCAGTGGGGAAGGCAGATGACGGCTAAATGGCATCCGCTGACAGTAGCTGGTTAGAATACCCTCTGTCAGGGGAACAGTAGGGATAAATTATATACACTAACAGTAGCAGACCCTCTGTGATCCTGGGTATAGTACGGAAAGAGCTAAATACAACTAGTCTGCTGTAATGCTCCAGTAGCGTGGTGGAAACAGCAAATACATTCAGCGGTGCAGCATGGAAGATCCAGCGTGTTCTGGGTTTGCTGTCTGGCCGGTGCACTCAAGGCCAGGAACAACAGAGCCAAGCGCAAGCTAGCTGTCTGCACCGTGACCTTAGTTGCCTTCCTGGTTCAAATGAATGAATGAATTGGAAAGGACAAAATAACTTGACAACTTGTCCTACCAGGCTTAATAAAGGGATATAGCTTGACCGTCGACTATGCTACCATACCATCTGCATACAACAGGCCATACTTGACTTTTGCATTTGTTTAGAGAAAACATTTTCACTAAAATTTGACTAAAATGTAATTACTTTTCATTGACGAAAATGCTTTTCTATTTTCATTGACTAAAATAGACTTAGCCTATTTAGAATGAAAATTACTCAAATTTGACTAAAACTATTTTTTCATTTCATCTAAAGACTAAAACTAAGACTAAATCTAGAATTGCTGCCAAAAATAACACAGAGGAAACAATGGAAAAATATGAATGAGCTGTGATGCATCGATTACTGGTGTGCCTAACGTTTGTGCTGGTGCTCCTAAACATTTTCAGTAAGGAGCACCAATGTCTGTTTTTCGTCGGGTCTGGTCGGAACGGATCTCAATTTATGTGTTTTTAATTTATGCAAATCGGGTCGGGTGAAAAAACGCTTTGGTATAATTTGGATCGGGTCCAATTTTTTGGACCTGTGAAGACCTCTAGTCCACTAGCCTTTGGAAAAAAGTTAGTCTTGCGCCCTGTAAGGTCCTCTATGGTTAATCCAGTGGGGTTGGGACATAGCCAGGGTAGCGTGACAGCCAAGTCAGCTAATTCCACATTACATGTAATTCCATTCATAAAACTCGGTGTCTGTCCTAGAGGTCTTCACGTGTCCTCCAAGACCTGAAATTCTGGAATCCGACCGGGTCTAATTTTTGAGTGTTCAACTCGGATCTGTGTCGGGTCTGACATAAATGCTATGATTCTAGGGTAAATGCGATTTACCAACTGGACCCGGTAATTAATTTATAAATATATTTAATTATTATATGTAGCTTAATATATAAAAAGAAGAAATTACAAAATGTTGAAACTGAAAAAAACAGCATGTTTTTGACATGGTATGACGAAACAGCAGGTGCACTTGGCGCCGGTGAGCTATACTATCACAAGCGCCCCAGAACATATAGGCAACTTCTTATACTAATACTTGCTTTTGTCCGTGATAGGAATTACAAATTTAAACATCGAATATGTCCAGCCTTGGCGTCCGTTGGATATGTCCAGCCTTGGTTGGTCTAAACTATTACCTCAAATCTCAAAACTTCCTTTCATCATTTGTCGGCAATATGAGTGTGGGAACCTGTGCGTTCCTCAGTGAACTTTCTGCCATATTCCTTGACTATCGATGTCAACATTGTGTTGCTACAGTTGAGGCTATGATGATATTTTTAAGGTTCTATTCTTTTGGTGCTCAGGGGGTCTTTTGGACACGAACGAGTATGGGTCCGTTGAAAAGAAAAATTAACTGTAGTTTTCGGGTACGGGTCTGTTTGTCATCGGGTCCGGTCGGAACAGATCTCAATTTATGCATATCGGGTCGGGTGAAAAACGCTTTAGTTAAATTCGGATCGGGTCCAATTTGTTGGACCCGTGAAGACCTCTAGTCTGTCCAGTAGCCTTTGTTGGCTCAGCTAGTACAGTAGCTGCTACAGTCAATTCATTTTTCACTTACTGATTTCATGAAGTGTTTCAATTGTCTTTTCCAGGAGCATTATTTTCTCAGCCAGTCGACTACAGTCCAGGCAGCTCGATGTCTTTGTTTGGATATAGGCCTTCAGACTGGTAAAAAATATAATAAAACTTATTGAAATTCCAGCTTGTGTGGTGATGGTTGAAAATCCCAGGAAGGTATATTTTTTATTTAAGTATGTTCGGGGAGCAAAGCAGCAAGCAAGCAGGCCGGCAGATAAGTGGAGCAATAGGAAACACGTCCGCTCACATTGGCAGACAAAGCAAATCCATCCATCTTCACCCACTTATCCGGAGTCGGGTTGCAGGGGCGGCAGCTCTAGCAAGGTACCCCAAACTCCTCTTTCCCGACCCACATTAGCAAGCTCTGACTGGGGGATCCCGAGACGTTCCCAGGCCAGTGTGGAGTTATAATCTCTCCACCTAGTCCTGGGTCTTCCACAAGAACCCCACCTGGACGTGTCTGGAACACCTCCCACGGAAGGCACCCATCCTTACTAGATGCCTGTACCACCTAAATTGGATCCTTTCGATTCAAAGGAGCAGCGGCTCTACTCAGAGTTCCTCACGGATAGCAGAGATTCTCACCCTATAAATAAGCAAATAGTTGACTATATTTTATTTCTAACTTGCTAATTTAATGATCTGAGCATTGAAGATTGTTTTGATAGCAGCAGAACAACAACATAGTTGGAAGCTAAGCTTCCATAACAAGAGGAACGAAGCAGTCGCGCTACAACAGAAGCAGAAAAAAGAGCTGTTGTATGTACAAAACTACATATTATCTCCTGTTTTCAGGCACGTCGACACGGGGGAATAGAAAAGTGCCGTATTGTCTAGCTGGGCGGCGCATCATCGTGCGTCGAAACGCTTCAAGCCGACGAACAATAGAGGTATCTGTCTTGATGCGCGTCATATACCGCAGGTGTGCATTGGGCTTCAGGTGCATGCGTCTGTGCGTGTGTTTGAGAGAGAGAGAGAGAGAGAGGGGAACACAAGGTGAGTAGCCTAATCACCTAACAGTATATTGCACGCAAAGTTTATGTAGATATTTATAGTCTGTGGTTTGCCGCTGGTTTGACACTTTTTGCCCACTTTTTAAAAAAAATAACAATGCCTGCTCAACATCGTGATGTCTGTCAGCCATCGGCAATGGGCGATGGTATCGTTTATTGGTCCAATCATAGTAGTGATCCTAGCGGGGAAGACAGAAATGGTCCGTTGGTGCGACACATAATATTAAACCTCTATTTTCCGCATTTAGGCAATTTCAGACAAGACTCGACATTCACTGTGCTAGCAGAGTTGAGCGCAGATTTCTCCAGGCCCTTCAGATAGGACAAGGCTGCGCTCGCAGTGTCTCTAGACAACGAAGAGGCACAATACCGGAGTTTGAAGACTCCCGCTAGCTAAAGGCCCTGCGAAACAATTAAAGCATATTTTTCTAGCGTTATAAGCATAAAAAAACAAACAAATCTTTTTAGCAGATCTCTTAGCTAAACCCATTTTATGTTTGTGAACCATTTGTTTTTAATTCGGGATAATAATATCCCAAATTCGGGATAAAAATGTCCTGAATAAGAATGCAACAAACTGTTACATTGGTCACTGCTGCACAAATTAATGCGCCCGCACCTTTGTCGGCATAGCGCAACATCGCTTATGTGTGACGCAAGCCATAAGAATGAATAGGTTTCAGAGCACAGTGGTGCCGCTGTCGATTTCTGTCTGAAATGGCCTTTTCTCTTAATTGTGCTACCATTTGATTTCTTTTAATAAAGATCAAATGAGTAAGCATACTTGCAATGAATGGAGAGTAGTGAGACCAACCAGGAACTCACTCATGGAGAGTAAACTTATTTCAAGACATGGAAAAACATAGCCTAGGTAATTCTAAGAGAATACATGTTATTACACATTGTCATTCTTAAAGTTATGAAACTGTTTGTGTATTATAAGTAGGCCTGTCACTGTAAGTTTTTTGATGGTCGATATATTGTACCAGAAATAATCGCGATTTTAAGGGCAGACAAGAAAGACACGGGTAGACTGGCTGACTTAATAATCCAGTGTAAAGGAGTCAACAAGGGAACCAGGGAGAGAAGTAGTCAAACTGAAACACGGAACCTTTTAATATTGTAACCTACTACTGTCGCTACAAAATATTGCGCCGTTTTAACAAGAATCACAACACACTTACACATAAATGTCGCTGGTTGTGAATTACATTCTGATAAGGATCAGAAATGTCTTGGTATTTTAGAATGAAAGTTAGAGAGATCGTTAAGTATGTGGGTAAAGTAGCGTGCCTTGTAAAGCAAACCCAAAATTGTCAACATTAAGAAAATAGTAAAATGTCAACTTACTATAATCACATCAGGTTTGCAGTGATGTTTCCATGTTTTCTTATGTAAAGTGGTAGGAACTTGAAACAGAAGAAGCATAATGATATAGAGTGTGTTTAGAATTGTCGAACGTTCGTGGTGAACATGTTTGCTTTGAACTTGAATTTTGAATGTTTTCTGTACACATTCCAAAATTATTAAATTTAAACTGTGACAATTTCTCCAGTGTAAATGTGTGTTCGCCGAGAATTACCTCCTCAAACCATTTGAAAAAAACCTAATGCCATATTTTCGCATTTATTCTTCTAAATGTAGTTGGCTGGAATTATCTAGTCATTGGGATAAACACTTAACAGGCAGTCACTGTCTTCTCTCTCTCTCTGTGTGTGTGTGAGGTGCTGCCTGTACCGCTGCAGCGCTGTCTGCAGTTCAGTCAGACGAGCACAAGAGCAGCACAATATGGCTTTACTGTCTTATGTCAACAATAAGCATGTAAATACACTATTATCGCAGTCAAAAAAATGATCAAGGTTCATTTTATATATATCGCACAATTAGTCGATATAGCAATTATTGCGACAGGCCTAATTATAAGCCTATAGTCTATTTTCGCCACTCTCCTAGAGAGTGCCGAAAATAGTAAACCCTCGCATAGTAAACCCTCGAGATCTGTGGGAAACAATGTATACCATACGTTCTTTGGATGTAGCCTAATAAAACCTTTGACCACTGGGTCATGTGCTTCAGCTAGTTTTAAGCTTGCTAGGATCTCGCTTATATCTTAAAATTGCTTTGTAAATATAAAGATGGTGCAGATGAGTTAGAAGGCGGCAATAAAAAGTCTAGGTGGTGAGGAGAAGTAGCAGCAAGAGATTGTAGGAGAAAAGCTGAAAGTTCAACAATGCTGTGAAGTGAATTGTAACTTAATACGTATGTTTCCTTCTCTGCACTTAACTTGTGCTCTCACTTCGTGCCCTGGGATGAATAATAATAGTGTTTCTGCTATGTAAATTATGTTGAAGCAGGCCACTACTGTTAAATCACTAGCACCACTTCTTCAGAATTGTATGAAATATCATGAAGTCACGACAATGCGTTGCACAGCCCAGTATGCACGAGTAGTCTACAACATTTTCTCAGGCAGTGACAAACAATGCAGAGAAAAGCAACATTACCCTAGGGTTAGGGTCATAACTCTAACCCTATAAAAAGGTAGATTTCACCAGTAGTCGCTTAAAGTAGCGGTGGTCCTCGTACTTAAAGATGGCAGCCAAGTCACCCCTAAATCAAGCACAGCCAAGGTACCCACGGGACTTTCAGTAAGCTAATAACTTTTGGACTTCACCTGTTGGGTGTGGGTTAATTTGTGTTGTTAATTCATGTGTCATGCAACGTAATATTTTATTAAAGTTTGTAAGGAATAGGTACTTTCAATAAAATACTTGGATGTACCATCTGGTCTGCATACCAGGGCGCATACCTAAACCACACCATATTAATATCAATACGATGCTGGGGACAGGATGGTCTAGTGGTCTGTTTGGCTCTTAGCCGGAAGGTCGTGAGTTTAAACTTTGTTGTTGACTTACTTGTAAGCATCCTTGAGCAAGGTGCTTAACCCCCTACCCCCCAACTGTTCCCGGTGGTTGGTCACACCTTGCATGGCAGCAATCACCATCGGTGTATGTGTGTGAATGGTTGAATGTGAGGCAAAATACTCTAAAGCGCTTTTGATAAAAGCGCTATATAAATGCAGTCTATTTACCATAAATTCATGTTGCTACTATTCTAGATTATTTCTAAGCTTTCCAGACTGATTTTCGTGTCGAAATTGAAATGAAGCCACTGAAGTATGGTGACATTTAGATCTAGCAAGGCTAAATCTAAATGATGACATTTAGATCTAGCGAGGCTAAATATAAATGTCATCATTGATTTAAAGTGTAATTACACCCCAGCTAAGAGGGGTTGAAAGGGGAACCCCATTAACATTAACATTTTAATTTGATGACATATGAACAACTGAGTGTAGCATTTAAAACAAGCCAGGTCTATTTTCTATTCTATTTTCAGCCCATAAAATGTCAATTTTTATAAAAACTGGGATTTTGTCAATATTAGCACCAGCATTGATGTGTCTCATTACAGTTCACCCATATTATTTAGTTTAGAGCAAAAAAAAACCCAAAAAAACCCAAAAAATGTTTGGGTGCATTTAGAATAAGAAACTCTAGAAACGAACACAGTCTAATGAGAATGACATACAGTATTTATGTGCAGAAAACTGTAAAAATAGGCATAATACATCATTCCTGATTTTTAGAATATATTTTTGGTTTATGTTAAAAAGATAATGATGTATCGTACATGATCGTCTTGCAATACAGTTTATCGATTATCACAGAATTGCTGTATCGTTACCGCAGGCAAAAGTTATCGTGACAGTATCGTATCGTGAGTTACTCTGCGATTACCACCCCTATTCCTGTGATTATTAAAGTGCTCTGTGATTATTAATAAAATAAGTGCCAAAAATAGAACCAGCGTAGAAAAAAAAAGATTTTAACAGGAATGGGTAGTTGGTTCTGCACTGGATGACACCATCAGTCATCCAGATGATACCAACAAAGTGAATACGCTAGTTTGCCTAGTTTGTCGCAATCACAAAATGGAACAAACACAGCACAGAGGTTTGAGTAAAAATGTCTTTCAGGTAAACGCTATTGCGTTCACTACATTAAAAAGGCTACCTGAGACATGACTTAAAGGTCCTTGCCAGTGGGTTATAGTTAATATCTTATATACTAAAACATTGTGCATCCCAACTCTGAAAACATAATTACACAATATAAACACCCTCAAATGTTTATATACCATAATATTCTCTGTTCTGTAATTATTAGGCATGTAAAATACACTGCTGGGTGGGCATCACTAATTTTAAGAATATTGGAATAATAGCCTTATAATGCATTTCTATGGAAGCAAAAATGGAACGCTTCTCTTAAAGTGGGCGTGACACGCTAATTGAAAAGGAGGCTGTTTTCCACTGCCTGGTGCCGTGCCGGTGGTGCCCAGTCTATAACTGGTTCCATGTATTTAAAAACATTAATATATACTGGAGCCGGTTGCAGAAAAAACAGAACCGGCATGCCCCCGCAAAATTTCTGATCCCAAAAGTTATAACCAGTTAGAATCAGTCAGTGGCTGTTGGCGTACTTACTATGTATTGTCGCTATTGTCTGCCAGGAGACAAACCATGAGCGAAAGCAATGAAAAGTAGAGCCAGTAGTGGAAGAAATGACGTTTGGGGTTCGACAGAAATAAAGGAGAAATTGTCAGAAACAGGAGAAAAAAACAAAATATCGTAGTAGGCTGCCTATATGTGTTCAAGGCAGCAAAAAATGTAATCATGACTCCGGAGGAAGTTTGAAGTTTTGAATGACGTGTGATTGAAACCAGGAACAATTGTGTCCCAATGTGTTCGTGGATATTTCCAAAAACAAAGGGAGACGATCTTTGGAGAATTAGCTAGCAAAAGAGAAACTACTAAACTGCTACAGGTAGACCTACTAACTTCACTTGCTACAATTTAACATCGAACTGCCATATGACATTTACAAACGGGGATCTCTCGCTCGCTCTCTCTCTATTTTTTCTCTCTCTTTTACAAACAGCGCATCTCTCTGGGTGTTCTCTCTCTTTTACAAACAGCGCATCTATCTTTATATCGCTCTACTATTACAGTAGCCTACCACCAGTAAAGTAATAATTCAGTTGAACAATATGCACCCATCTGTTTGGCTATAGACATGTAGGCTAAAAAACTCATAAACCCACTGTCTGTAACACAATCGTATTCTGTAATGTATGTTGTTCGAGGGTAGCTAGGGCGACACATTGACAACCTTCAAACGATACAAACACTTTAAAAGTAGGCTATGCCGTTGACGATTTGTTGCTAGGCAGTGAGCATCTGCACGTTTAGAATAATTCTATTGGCTAGAGTGTATGCTCTAACATAGACACATACAGTCCAAAAAAGCAAATCTGGTGGTTTAGACGGGGGTCTTTCCATACATGTTTGTATTGGGGAGGTCGGGGGAACACAGTCCCTTCATGTTTAAAACTTGCTATGCTATTTAACCTCAACATGTACAAACGTATTATAGAAATCATGTAAATGTGGATTTTGGTGGCAAGAACCTTTAAGGAACTCAGAGGAGTCAGGGAGCTCAAGTACAATCAAGCACACATCGGGACACAGGTCCAATTAGCCATATTAATCAACAACAAACAAACTAAATAACTGCCAACCTGTATCAGCTGACTTCCTGCCGGTTCCCCATTGGTGGTCACGGTAATCGCTGCTCGGTGCTCGCCAATGAGGAGGGGGAGCGATGCATTGGAGTGGGAAAGTGAGGTCGGGGGTGGGGGAGGAGGATCAGGAGAGGAGATCGCCGTGGCCCTACTGGGCCCCTGACTGGCCTGAGGGTGTACATGGGACACCTCCCGGGAGGCCATGGCGGCCACCATGGTGAGCACAGAGGGCCCTTCCCGTGCTGCTGCCAGGGTTGAGCTGGGCCGTGCCCCCACGATCTGCATGGGGATGTGGGCCGCCGAACAGGCCTGGGCGGAAGGAGATGAGGCTGGTGCGGGGAGGATGGGCGGGGGGTTGCGAGAGGGCAGCTGCAGAGGCAGGCGGATGCCCTGAAGGGTCTTGGGCTGGATGGGCACAGGCCCGTTGCCGTGGACAACTTTGTCGCTGACGAGCGCCATCTTCTGCATGGGCTGCACCACCAGCGTCTGGGCGCACACCGCTGGCTTCAGGGTCGCTGCGGCGACCGAATAGCCGTGGGAATCGGCCACCGCTGCCGTGCTGGATGAGGGGACCAGGATGTGGGTTGCCGTGGTAGCGGCAGTCACTGTAGTGAGGGCGCGGGGCCTGTGCAGCAGCAGTTGGGAGAGGGGGATGGGGGAGGAAGACTTGAGGTTGGTGGGCTGGGGGTAGGTGGGGATCTTGATATGGGACAGCTGAGGAGGGGGCAGGCTGGGCTTGCTGGGGGATGTCTGGGTGGTGGAGATTTGGCCTAGAGGAAAGGAGGATAGAGGACAAGGGAGGAAGTGGAAGGGGAATCACAATAGGTTTGCACCCTCACACAGAGTAAAACAAGACATGCTTTAGACCAATATAGATATAACCATTTACCATATTTGAAATAGGCTAAACCTTGTACACTCGGGTGAGACAGAGCATTATCTTTCTTACCCTCATATATTGTGGACTCCAGGAAGAATAGTTACTACCTTGGTAGCAAGTTATTTAACCCTCTGAACCAGAGACCCACACAGGCGTGGATTTTGCATCATATCTTCGGAACGGTCATAATCCAGACATTCCGCCGAAGAGATCAGTATATGGCCTGTGTTATTCGACATAGCAGCGGCTCTACAGCACAATGTCAAAGTTGCATCTAAAATGCACTCTTAAAAATGTACTGAAAATGGCAGGTTTATATTCTGTATCATATCTTCAGAAAGGTAAAAGATAGAAACAACCAATTTATTCCTCATACTCCAGACATTCAGCCAAAGAGATTGACTTGTTGTCGTCAGCATAACAGCGGCAGTAAAAAAAACAATGGCAAATGTTGCCTCTAAAATGCCTTGCATTATGCACCTTCGAATGGTAGTGAGAGGGACCAGTTTACATATCGGATCATATCTTCAGAACAGTAAAGGCTATCAGCTCACTTTATTTCCATCATAATCCAGACACTGCTGAAGAAAGCGATATATAGCTTGTGTTATTTGGCATAACAGGGGCTGCACATGACAATGACAGAGCTGCCTCTATAATCTCTCACCTAAAAGCAAAAGACATACACTCTGAAAACTAAAGGTCCAACTTTGCATCATTTTTGGTACTAAAATTACAGAAATTAAAAATGTATAGAAATAGATGAAAGACTACACCAAGATACTTATGGCTTATAAATAATAGTGCATACACATAAATGAATAAAATGCTGTATTTAATACACACATTTTTAACAGCAAGGGCGCTGAGCTGTAGCTTTTGGCCTCGTTTTACAGGCAGCTAGTTAGTTAACTGTAACAGTTGCAAGCATTGCTAAGCATGGCGGCGGGAAGTGCAGATGTCGGTATTGAGGATGCCCCAACTTCTTTCAAATCGGAGGTGTGGTGGCATTTTGGTTTTCAGAAGACAAAAAATGAAAGCGGCGAGGTGGTAACAGACAAAACCAAAACGGTGTGCAAATACTGCAAGAAGATGTTAATATACACTACTAGCACAACAAACATGATGCAACATATTAACAGTCACCTCCGCCTGCACGTAAGAAGCTATTAACAAGACAAACCACGCTGACTGATTTGCAGCCTTTCTTGTGACGACGAGTGCGAGAGCCACGGAGATTACAAGGTGAATCGGTGTTTTCATGGCGAAAGATATGAGGCCGTTTTCTGTCGTCGAAAATAAAGGGTTTTGGCTACTGGTCAACACTTTGGAGCCCAGATACACAATCCCATCAAGCCCCCACTTTAGCCAAACTGTCATACCTGAGCTTTACAGGGAAACAAAATACAAGGTAGTTGAGACCCTCAGAAAAGCAGATAGCGTATAAATTACAACCGACAGCTGGACATCCAGGGCTACCCAAAGTTATGTTACAATCACTGCCCATGTGATAAGCAGTATGTGGGAGATAGTTAATGTTGTTCTCCAAACTCGTCCGCTGTTCGAAACACACACTGGGGCTAAAATTGCCGAAATTTTAAAATCCGCTGTGAGTGAATGGGGGCTTCAAAAGGTCAACCATGGAATCGCTGTTGTCACAGACAACGCGAGGAATATGGATGTTGCTGTCAGAGAGGCTGGGCTATCCCCCCATGTCAAATGTTTTGCCCACACTTTGAACTTAGCCAGCCAAGCGGGTTTGAGTGTGCCCCGTGTGAGCCATTTGTTGGGCAGAGTGAGGCGCATTGCCGCATTTTTTCACCGAAGATCCATAGTCACAGCTTCGCTTGCAGCCAAACAGATACTACTGGAGCTTCCAGCGCACAAATTATTAATCAATGACGTTACGCGCTGGAATAGTAGTCTGGACATGATCGAACGCTATCCAGAACAGCAAACGGCTGTGACAGCCACTCTCCTGAGCAATGACGTGGGACGAAATGTTCGTGACATTGATACTTTGGATGGCTTAGACATCTGTGATGCGAAGGACATGGTAAGGCTTCTTAAGTCACTCAAAACGGCCACAACTGTGCTGTGTGACGAAAAACATCCAATGGTGTCTCTCATTGTGCCATTAAAGCATAAGATCGAGCATAACATGACATCCAACGAGGGTGACTCTCTCACTGTGAGCTACATGAAAAGGGCTATACTGAACAACCTTTCAGGCAGATACACTTCAGAGTACAACCACCTGCTGGAATTCACTGCATTGGACCCCAGATTCCCGAGCTCTGCCTCACATAGCAAAAGAGCAGCGTGAAGATGTATTTCTCAGACTGAAGGAGAAAGCTGTGCTGCTGTTACAGAACCAGGTATTGTATTTATTTTACCCTCTTTCTAAAAATATATATTAGGGAAATAATTTGTTACATTTTATTTTTTATGGTATTTTTCTAAATGTGTTGTTGAAGTGTTAACTTTTTCCAAAAGTAATGATACAAATTATAATAATACATTTAATTTCTAATAAATCCCATCACTATTGGACTGATTTTATTTTATGTTTTTATTTTTGGTATTCCTCTAAGGGCAAAGAAGGTGCTAGTGACCACCCCCCTGCAGAAGAGCAGCCTCTTGACCAGAGAGACAGAGCAGGAGCTGAGCTGAAACAACCACCTTCCAAGAAAACCGCATTGGAAGATCTCCTTGGAGGGACTTTTGATGAACCAGCTGCACAACACATCAGTCAGATTGATGCAGAAATGAATAAGTACAGAGCTGAAACATCCATTTCCCTCAATAGCTGTCCACTAAAATGGTGGAAAGAGAATGCTAGGCTGTACCCACTGCTCTCTAGTCTGGCAAAAGCATACCTCTCCACACCAGCCACCTCTGTCCGTAGTGAAAGGGTTTTTTCATCAGCAGGGGACATTGTGAATGTGCAGAGATCTCAGCTTCTGCCGGAAATGTGGATATGCTGATATTAAAAATGTTTTTTTTAAAAACATGTAAAAGAAATTCCAAGCTAAGAAAGAGCACAGGCATAGCCTTAGTTTGTTTACAGGAAGATAGTCATTTTATTCATATTATCTTATTTAATTTGGGATTTGTTTTGAAAATGCTATATAATTTTATTTTACATAAAATATGTTTCAGTGTTCACAAAGAAATATACAGCATTTTGTCTGAGTGAGAAAAAATAAAACACTTTCATCCATTTACAATTTGTCTTAAATCTCATATTGTAAAAATAAATACAATAGTGAGAAAATCGTATCGTGAAGCCAGTATCGTGAATCATATCGCATTGTGACTTGAGTGACTCGTTACATGCCTAATATACAGTATATGTCAAAACTAAACCATTTTAGAGCATTTAAGTGTAATTAGGACTGTTGGGAAATTCAGGTACAAACAAAGTCCTTCCCATCAAAATTAAAACATAATATAGCCATATCTGCTGCATTGGATAGGTGTATTTTATGCTCTAATTGCTATACATCACAATATTTTTGCATTGCTGTGATATATTTGTGCATTGAAGTGAGGTGAGGTGAGGTGTGTGTGTGTGTGTGTCTGTGTGTGTGTGTGCATGTTCATGTGCATGAGAGAGACTATCATGCACTATATACACTGCTCAAAAAAATAAAGGGAACGCTTAAACAACACAATGTAACTCCAAGTCAATCACACTTCTGTGAAATCACACTGTCCACTCAGGGAGCAACACTGATTGACAATCAATTTCACATGCTGTTGTGCAAATGGAACAGACAACAGGTGGAAATTATAGGCAATTAGCAAGACACCCCCAATAAAGGAGTAGTTCTGCAGGTGGTGACTACAGACCACATCTCAGTTCCTATGCTTCCTGGCTGATGTTCTGGTCACTTTTGAATGCTGGCGGTGCTTTCACTCTAGTGGTAGCATGAGACGGAGTCTACAACCCACACAACTGGCTCAGGTAGTGCAGGTCATCCAGGATGGCACATCAATGCAAGCTGTGGCAAGAAGGTTTGCTGTGTGTGTCAGTGTTGTGTCCAGAGCATGGACGGCTACCAGGAGACAGGCCAGTACATCAGGAGACGTGGAGGAAGCTGTAGGAGGGAAAGAACCCAGCAGCAGGACCGCTACCTCCGCCTATGTGCAGGGAGGAGCAGGAGGAGCACTGCCAGAGCCCTGCAAAATGACCTCCATTAGGCCACAAATGTGCATGTGTCCATTCAAACGGTCAGAAACCGACTCCATGAGGGTGGTATGAGGGCCCGACGACCACAGGTGGGGGTTGTGCTTACAGCCCAACACCATGCAGGACGTTTGGCATTTGCCAGAGAACACCAAGATTGGTAAATTCGCCACTGGTGCCCTGTGCTCTTCACAGATGAAAGCAGGTTCACACTGAGCACATGTAACAGACGTGACAGGGTCTGGAGACGACGTGGAGAACGTTATGCTGCCTGCAACATCTTCCAGCATGACCGGTTTGACGGTGGGTCAGTAATGGTGTGGGGTGGCATTTCTTTGGGGGGCCGCACAGCCCTCCATGTGCTCTCAAGAGGTAGCCTCACTGCCATTAGGTACCGAGATGAGATCCTCAGTCCCCTTGTGAGACCATATGCTGGTGCGGTTGGCCCTGGGTTCCTCCTAATGCAAGACAATGCTAGACCTCATGTGGC
>JAODLL010002711.1:0-12201 GCA_026546735.1 Forbesichthys agassizii | reverse complement strand
CTTTCAATCGTTGATCCGTGTTGTTTGTTGGTATCGGTGGTTTGTTGGTATCGGTGGTAGCTAGTAGCTACTGGTAGACTCAATTTAAACCAGCAAGTCAGTAAAATCATTAAAGTTACAATGTAAAAATATAGCTATCGTCTTTATTTTGTTGCTTTACTTGTGCTATTACAAAGACTACTTCAACCTCAAACGGGAATAAATTGTAATTTTTTAAAAGGAGGGGATCTGGAATTAACAGTTTCTCTCAAAGTATTATTTTTATTGGGTAAGCTTGCAGATGTGCCTCAAAATGATTGTCACAGTTTGCACATTTTTTCCAAAGATAAAGCATTATACATTTCCTCTCATCAGATCAATGTGACAGTTATCCATTTGCAGTAGGCCTTTTTGTGACAAGTTATTCTTCTTTTAAATCTACTGTTCACTGATATGAATCTGGAATGAGAGAGAATGCAAGACCACCAATGAAAGTACAAGAGGACTGGTGAGGTCATTTAGAAGATGGCAGCTAGTGTCAATCCACATGTTGCCACACTGTTTGAAACACTGTGTCTTGTCTTTATGATCTCAATACTTCATGCACCACTACACTACAATGCTCGAGTAAAAAAGCACATTATTAAGGCTCAATCTCATTTCACCCCTTGCCCCTAGCCCTTAGACCCAACCCTCCGTTTAACGCGTTCATGTGTATGGGTTGGGTGTCCCAATTCTGGTTTGGATCGAGGGCTAGGGCGAAGTGTTAGTGCTATATAGCCCTAACAACAGAGGCATACTCCAAACAGATTGCTTTGATACATTTCCCATACGTTAGGTAATGTGAATTACCGGCATAATGGCTGCTCAACTGACTAAATAAATCCACAAATATATGTATTTTCTGTGCTACAACAAAGTAATTTTAAAATCATCGTATTACCTTAATGTAATTACATTGTAGGTGTAACAACTGGTCGTGACAACGAAGGTGCAAACTAAAAGTGGTTTAATTACATAAATAACGAACTGACAATAACAAAGCGGAAACAACAGCCTTAGCAGATACAAACAATAACCCGCAAAGGGTGAACACAAAAGCACAGTATATGAAGACAGGAGGGTAATCACAGACGAGGAACAGGTGCGGAAAACCCTGATTGCCACCTGTCGCAGATCGGCTATCACTACTCCGGGGACGGAGACCGGAGGGCACGGCCCTGCCGCGGGACGTAGGCGTGGCAGTAGGCTATTCGTTTAACGATAGTACCAAGCCCACTGGTTATCTATGCTATAACTAATGTTAACGTACCGGTACATTGATTTGTACATGACAATCCTGCATTTGGTCATATTTCGATTAATTGCCTACAGTACTCTAGATCGATTTATATGTCCATTTGAAGTTGTGAACGTATCGCAAACGTATGTGTGTTTTCAGTCTCCCCATCAGATCGAGATGGCAACTGTTTTTTTGTTTTCAGTCTACCCACCAGATAGATGGCAACTGTCATTGTGATACGGTAACATTATTGCCAATGTAGTAGGCTTATAAATATAAAACATGTCCATATCAGGGGTAGAGCCAAGGGATAGGGGTAAAAATTAGAAATGGGATTGGGCCAAAACTGCAACACTGTAGCAAAAATCACCATAGCAACACCCAACTACCTTGATAGTAGTATTTGAAGATTTTAGTCAAGTCCTTGAAGACAATTATTTTCAGTAATAAAAATAATGTGTATTGTAGCTCAAGTTATCTAACTATTTTTAGTTATTTCTCCTTTTATAATATTACTTTACTACCACTACAACTACATCTGTTTATTTACTATAACTTATTAACTATTATAGTACTATATTCTTATTACATCCTTTCTATTTTAGTTTTTTATGTTTTACCAGTGACAATGTTGCTCAGTTCTATTGTTTAATTTTATGTTTTACCGGCACCCGGCAGTCAAGTCCTCTCTCTTTGTTTACCAGTGCACAGTCTTACAAAGTGAAGTATACAAATTATTGAGGACTAGGCCGGTTTTTTTGTCTTTTACATTTGACAGCCAAACTTGGAGTGCTCGTCTTCTATTTTTTTATACACGTATATTCGCACGCCCTGCACTCAATTTATTTGGATAAGAAACTAACTTAAAGAAATATCTCATACACCACCTTGCATTCGATTTGACTGTGTGAAAACTTCTCTCGGGCCAATTAGATCCCAGCATTTCAGGGATCAGTCTAAGATGGGAGGGGCTGCTCGTATCTCCCTTCAATATTGAAAGTATTAGTTTGGCCCAGTGTGACAAACACAGAGACAGCAATGTACTGCAAATGCTGCCAACCGGCCATCCCAGTCGCAGCACATAAAGTAAAGCATTAGAAATTTAAGGGAGGTTTTACTTCTAATCACATTAATTATGATTAGACATGTACCGGGTGGCAATAATTAAATTCCTGAAGACCGGTCCCGAGTAATACAACACTAGGCTATACTATATTTTATTTGGGGTATTCACTGAATACCTGTGCGTTCACTACAGAGACAGTAACACGCACCATAGTGTCAGTGAATTAAATTATTTATTTCTCAGCGAGAGAAATATGTTACAAGGTGTGCCGTGTGAATTGGTTATATAATAAACTACAGTAAAGCAATTTTATGTGTATTGTCTTATTTATTTGTTTTATTTTTCCCATTCGTGGGGATTTATATTAATGAAATGCAAATATAATAGACTGAATTACTCTTTGTTAATAAACAGTATACTGTTATCATACAGCATATAACGTGAAACTACAGTGAAATTCAGTTATTCTACTGTCATATTCTGTAAACCAAAAAACTGTATATTCCAGTAAAAGTAAATTACAGTCGGCACGCAGTTAAATAACAGTAAACTGCTGGCATCTCTGCTGCCAGTAATTTTCATAGTTCTGTGCCACCCCAAATTGACAACTTGTACCATCCCATTGAAAACATCCTGGCTCCGCCACTGCTCCCAGCCAAAAGGTTGTGGGTTTGATCTCCAGCAAGCCTGATCTACCTGTGTACAGTACAACCATGGGCAAGTTGTCACTATATTCACTTTATATTGCTTTAGATTAAAAGTGTCTGCTAAATGACTTAATTGCTATTATGCAGTAGTATGTTTCCTATAAATGGAGCTCCCCAAATTAGCTAAAGTAGTTAAATAGTGACTCCAAAAAGTTGTTATAAAATATAATGACCTAAACAATGACAGTGATCAGACAATCAGTCAAAGTTTTAACCACTTCAGAGTCATAATGAATCAAGTGACAGGCATTACAGCGGTGAGGTTGATAGAATGGGTGAAACTAAGTTTAGCCCGTTGAGCCTGTTTGTACCCATGGCTTCCTGTCCCTGTAATGCGTTCTGTCACAGCAGTGCCCTTCACACCCAGTGGGCAGATGGTGTGAGATATACAGCCTCTCCTCTCCATGGATCGATGGGCCTAGCCTGGCACTTATACACAACGCTAACATGTACGGGTGGTACTGGCACAAGCACAGATGTACATGCTGACGTGCTATACAGTACAAGTAAAGCCTCACACACAGGCACACTGCGTACATACAAAACCAGATTGGCTTGAGCAATCATAAAATTCCACAAGAAAATGCAGCGCAGTGCACAAGCATAAGTACACAGACTTGCAAGATGCTAGTTCAAAGACAAATGCATTAAACCTGGTTCACACAGTGTCACATACACGCAAAAATGCACAGTAGAAATATTCTGACATTAGCATTTTAAAGCAATC
This sequence comes from Forbesichthys agassizii, assembly GCA_026546735.1. Lineage (NCBI taxonomy): Eukaryota > Metazoa > Chordata > Actinopteri > Percopsiformes > Amblyopsidae > Forbesichthys > Forbesichthys agassizii. The sequence goes on along the minus strand of JAODLL010002711.1, from coordinate 8,440 downwards.
AGGAAACACACATAAAACCTGACAAGCTCAGAATGTTATTAAGAAGCTATTGTTCACATGCTGTGGGAAATATTGCTGGCTTCCATTTGTGTATGCACTTTGTGCATTTATATGCCATTTATAGTGATAAACTGTTAAGGATTAAGGATCTAAGTATTTGATCTGAATGCAATTGTATAATGTAGGCTATTTTATGAATTATTCAAATAGACAAACATTTAACTTAAACTTCAGCTTTCTTTGCTAAATTAAACCCCAAACCACATTTCTTGAAAATGATTTACAAAACATCTAATATCAGATCCAGCTGTAATTTGATTAATCATGTGATAGTACATAATGTCTGTATTTTGTCTTACGTAATACTCCAATGTGTGCGTCAATATCAACTTATGAAGCATTTCTGAAAGCAACCAACTATAGGGTATAGGCCCACATTTACATAGTCAATTCCATATTGTATAGCCTATTTGTCTATAACTGAACATTAACATTTACAATCTGTTTTCAGCAAAGTCTAGAGTCTAGAGAAAAGAGAACAGAAAGCAAGTGAAGAAATCAATAGCAGTAAACACCTACCTGAGTCAGTTGTAAGTAAATGTTTAAAAGAAGAAATTGTCTTTGATGTTCGATGTGGAGCATCAATGAATACATGCCAATAGAGTTCTAATGAACTATTGAATTCATCACAGCCAGCTTTCCCTCTCTCTCTCTCTCTCTCTCTCTCTCTCTCTCTCTCTCTCTCTCTCTCTCTCTCTCTCTCTCTCTCTCTCTCTCCCTCCCCTGCCTGTTCAGTTCAATGGGCAAATTTGAACTTTTGTTGTGTTTGAAACTTGCTTCAAAGTGTGGTCAACAACAATACTAATAATAATACGGCATAGCTTTCTATATGCTGACCAATGGCTTTAAAGAAACAGAACAGAAACACATACCAGAAAGTTACACATATTGTATACTGTATGTGGGTGGTGATACAGTTAAACATAGGATTACATATAATTTATAAAAGTTTGTTAAAACTTTATTTGATTAATGGGATAGGAGAAAGTAAAAACATTGTCTTATAGACAACTTCATTGTTTATATTTTATGTAGTGTAGCGTAATGTAGAAGGTTCCTAAACCTGTTCTTGCTAAAAAATAAAATAATTACTTTCAAAATATTAGCCTATACTTTTAAAGCCTATCGTGTCAAAAAACTTAAATATAAAATATGGATAGGTAACTGCAAAGCTGCTGGTAATGGAATCATTTATTTATATTTGTATATGTAGACCTATTAAGTAATATTAATTGACAATGAAACAAATCATCTTTCAGATTGGGAATTACATGGATACAGCACCAGTGCATTCTATTAGTCTATGAAGCTCTGCATTGTGTGCTTTTATATGGTAACCGTCATTATTCCCTCTCTCTATCCACATTACAGTTTAGTGCAAAAACTGAGATGAAAATACAGGAATCATTTAAATGCCAAAATTTAACATATGCTTGTATGCAAACATAAATATGTGAATTAGACAGGTGATGTGAGCTAAACCAGGGTCTGTTACCTTACCAGCCTGTGATTGATTTCCTGGAGCATGAGCTCTGCTAGTCCCCCCGATAAATCTCAGTGAAACATTACTTTTACTCTCAGGCTGTGCCTCAATCATCCTCTGTTCTGGTCTGCATTATAATTATGTGTACTAGTTGCACAGTTTGAAAAGTGTAAATATGTTATTTGTACCTTATAGCCACAGCATGTCAAGTTGTGATACTGGGTGTTTTATAGTTGACTCCTGGAAAAACACATGAGCTGAATGTTGTTTAATTAACCGATAGTGCCAGTCCCTGCAGTGAGCTCTCAGACAGTACAGCAGCAGGCTATAAACATCCTTTGGCATGATGGCAGACGCTCAGTCATCTAAAGACCTGTTCATTTTTAAGTAGAATGAGTAGAAGGGTGACAGAGCACATGGGTGTAATATGTTCAAATAATAATGAGGGGGTCTTACATAACCAAGATGACCTTCTGACTGGGACAGCAGCAGTCATTGTGAACTGACTCTATTGCTTGGTCAAACCATTCATGTAATTTAGAACTCAATTATTAAAACAAGTATTTGAGCATAGAGCTGTATTTGTTTTTAAATATTATTATTAGTAGTATAGGAATAACTCTACATACTGTATTGTACTATAGGCCTATATTATTTACGGTAAACATACACGCACATACAAATAAACTCTTGCTCTGCAATCTGTGATGTGCATTACTGCATAGATGTAACAGATCCAATTGTATTGAAAATAATGGAATTCTGGGAAAACATCTCTCAAATTTGCTCTGCGGTGATTCAATATTTACATTTGTGAGCCTATTTGTGAATAAACGCAATGCATTAATTCACTGCCAGATAAGAGTCTTTTTCTGAGAAAGCTGTCTGTTCTCCCTCCAGATAATAACTATAGCAGCATTTTTGTCATTATTATCATAATGAGAGCTTGTTTGGCTGTGCGAGCATCCTGCACTCCACATCCACCAGTCAAGGGTTGTTTTGACGGAGCCGCTCATTTTCTTCCTGGGTAGCGGTGCTGCCGATAGGGTATTGGGCAGAGATTTTATGCAGAGGGGCTGAGAAGCGTGGATATCCAAGTTCCATTTGTGCTTTAAATTAATGGGGCCTTGAGATTCAGAATTAATTTTGTCATGTGTTTGTGTTTGGGGGAGGGTTGTCTTTTCTCCATTACACTATTTGATTGACTGGCAAATATAAGATAATTGAGAAGATTGTCAATCAAATACAGTGGGCTAGTGATTGCCAGTGAAGTCTTAATTCCCCACTGGGGAGCAATAACATTTTATTCATAAAAGATCGCCGCAAGTCATTAGACAAATCTTTATTGACAAGAACAGTTTTGTTGATACAAGGCTCAGGAATGCTCAAAGTAGTGCATATCTTAGATAAAAATAAAAATACATTTAAATAAAAAGAAAGTGTTAGATTAGTGAGTATCAATTCAGATTTTACTAAAGCTGGAAAGTTTAGTTTAAAAAAAAAATAAAAGAAAAAAATAAAAGGGACTGAAATTCATTGATGAGCCTCCTGCAGTAAATTTATTTTTATTTATTCATACACAGTACAAAACATGCATCCATGTTATCCCAAAAGTTTCCATCTCAATATATGTACTGATTGCACATAAGAACAAGATCATCATAAAAAGAAACCATTTTCATGAAAAATCCTTCACAGACGCTGCACACAATACATATTTGGCTACTCCTATTTTTCAGACATGAAAAAACCTTATCTCGAGCTATACCATAAACACATACACCAAATACTGTCCTCGGACTACATGGCCATTTGTGACAACAGCCTTAGCTAAGCTCCAGCACATGAGCTCAAATTCAAAGGCTAAATATTAAAATAGAAAAAAACATGTCAGTTGATATTCCTAATACCAAAGAATCTTTCCATTTCCACTGTTACAATGAAGAGACAAAGTCTTAAACTAACAAAAAACTAACAACAAAAATAAATTATAATAGCTAGTTTTGTTGTAAACAGAGGACATCACATACAAAGAGAGGCTCAAAACATTTCTTATGTTCCCTTTATTAAAATGTATCCAATGATTGACAGCTTCAAGCGTTAGGTAGAGCAACACGACTCCAACAAACCCAAAAACGATAATGCCAAAACCATGTGAAAAGGTAATAAATAGTAATGATAATTAAAAAACGCTAGTTCAAAAAAGCACAGGGAGTTCTTATTCAGTGTTCCCTCTTCTGCATGCGGCCGATGTCCACCTCGTCCAGGCCTGTGGCTGACCTGGACTCCTGCAGTTCGCGGAGCTGGGAGTGTGTGCGCGGTGGCTGCTTCTTGAGCTTCTGCAGGTGAAGGTCGATGGGGTCCAGCTCGGGCTCCGCGGCCGGGAGGGGCAGGTAGCCGCCGTCCCGGGGGAGACACATGCACCAGCCTGCTCCGGCCAGGTCCAGCTCGCTGTAGTCAAAGCCCACCTTCTTCAGCAGCTTGAAGTCCACCATGTCCCTTGACTGGCTCATGTCCACCAGAAGGTTCCAGAAGACACAGCTCAGAATGATGCCCAGTAGCTGGACACAAAGACAAGACAGAGGTACAAACATGGGCCCACTTGGAAAGCTACCAGAAAAAAAACACAGCTCACTGTACTAAACAACTGTCTAAAGGGGGAGGGGTAGCGAATGTGTGAACCTAAGAGGGGAGGAGCAGAGACATGTGCAAGCCAGCTGGCACTCAGGTATGCGATGGGAGTTTCAAGCCAAAACATTTGTAGAATTCTGGTATAACCACAAGGGTAATTCAAAACACAAATCAGTGAGTGTTGGATTTCCATAGAGAGTATGTATTTATGTTTTGTCTCAGCTTGCTCTGGGAGGTGCAATTCTAGATGTTGCTGAAAATACAGCGACAATGTTGACAGGTGTATGACCGTTCTGGAAGGGTGTTTATGCAAGCTAACGTGTGTGACATTTCAGGTCCAAATAACACCTAACTCAAAAGAATTCCAGAAATTGTACTGGACCATTGATGATGCAAGCGTTTGCAAATTGACAACAAATTCTTCCCAACACAGCAACAAGCAAAACTGTGGTTATGTTAAATCATGTCGCCACTGGCTCTGCCCAGGAGACACAGATGAAAAGTTTTTTCATGCGGCATCCATAAAACCAACAAACCAGTGGGCACACTGTCAGTTGCCGAGAGGCAATTAAAATGCAAATAAACTAAAACAAGTTGAAATATCATGGGTAAATAAACGTTGCCAATTCAGTGTTCTAAATGGGGTTCTACATTACCTGTGGAAGGCCTATGGCACAGCACAGTACAATGGTGGTTCCAATGTTGTCACTCATCCAGAGGTTGACAGCATGGATGCATCCTCGAACATGGATCACTTCGTGCAGAGTTTCACGCTGGAGGTATAAAGACCACAGCAGAAGACCACCACCACCAAGAGAAACCAGTTCAATACAAACAAGCACCACAAGCAAATGGACTGAGGAGAAGAGGACTTGATGAGCAGGCACACTTGAGCAGTATGGAAATACAAAGTGGAATGGCAGGGAAAATGAAAGTCAAGCTGTCATTCACAGCCTCCAAGCACTCTGTTGTAAACACTAAACAGACTTAAGGACATTAAATGAGACTGGAGAATAAATAAACAGCAACTGCTTGTTTTCTGCTACTTGGCATTAGTGACAGTGCTCCATTGTTGCCTTTATTTACTGGTCAAGTCTGAAAACATTCATAAAATACAGCAGTAAAAGAAGCATCCATTTTGAAATGCAAAATAACTAAAGGAATACAACATTTTGACCAGTGCAAAATGCAATACAGTGTTACTTTGTGTACAACATGTGAGCGCTCAACATTATACCAGTTAAAGTATCACAGATAACATAAACTGAACAAAATTATAAACATAACACTTTTGTTTTGTTTTGAGAATCATGAGCTGGGCCCCCCAATACAGTTAAACTTCACATTTTCGAGTGGCCTTTAATTGTGGCCATCCTAAGGCACACATGCGCAATACTCATGCTGTCTGATCTGCATCTTTATGTGCTACACCTGTGAGCTGGATGGATTATTTCTGCAAAGGAAAAGTGCTCACTAACACAGATTTACACAGATTTGTGAACAATATTTGAGAGAAATAGGCCTTTTGTGTACATAGAGAAAGTATTAGATCTTTGAGTTCAGCTCATGATGAAAGTGTTGCATTTATAATTTTGTTCAGTGTAGTTATAGCTATAGTTCTCTAACAGTACCTGCTGGTCAAGTGTCTTGTAGCCACAGAGAGTATTGATGACCTCTCCCACCTGGAAGAAACAAACCACATACACAGCATGGGTATACAGTGTGTGTGTGTGCGTGTGTCCAAGGCTAGCCACAGGCCCTGTCAGAGGGCTCTAACAGCAGGTGTAGCTGTCGCTTGCCATCCCGACCGTGACCTCGACAGTTTGCAGCTCTCAACACCGGACGCATTGGCCGTGGTCAGCCCTTCTAATCAACCCTCGTATCTTTGGGGGCGGGGGAAGGGTCTGTGTGTGTGTGTGTGTGTGTGTGTGTGTGTGTGTGTGTGTGTGTGTTGTGAAGAATTCATTAATTTCTGCAGCACAGCTCCACTGATTTCCAGAGAGTGTGTCACTGACTTGCGAGCCGTGGAGGAGGATAGATAGCAAACAGGTGGATGTCTGAGGTGAGCTGGAGGGGGAGGGTCCAGAGAAAGATAGAGAGAAACTCCAAAATAAATTCTGAAAAGAAAGCATTTCCTCCAAGATGGACTAGAACTTCTGCTAATGTGTGGGCGCGCGCGCGCGCACACGCACAGCCATAATAGCTATACCTATACATAGTATAGGCAAAAAGGTATATTCAGTGTTGGTTTGTTTTGTATGTCTAGAAGGCCAAGGTCTATTCAAAATACCCTAAATATCATCAGTATGTTCACTCAACCAAACCCTTTCCACTGCTAGGCTACAGCAAGCCTCCCTGGGCTGTTACAGAACTCTTATGCCATCAGTGAGACATATACTGCATTTTCTACATGTATGCTACACATACAGTACAGCGGCTCTAGGAATACGATACACATATGCTCTATACAGAAACAGACGGCACAGGCCAAGCTCTTAATTGATGCTCGTTATTAGCTTATGAGCTTTAAACACACTTCCCTGAGACCTGCCGTGCTCAGACAGCTACTAGCGAGCGGCCACTCATTTATTTGCTCAGCTTGGTAAGGCCTCCAGTGCCTAAACGCTGATCAGGGGATATCCACTTCTGTTCGCAAGCCTACTCTACACCTCAGGCGGTTTCCACCACAAGCTGCACTACAGTGTGCAATATGCAAGTTAAAGGTGTAGTCAGCTATTGTAAGCTAATTGTAAGATAATACACTTTTTGTTAAATTCATTAAATATGTCCTCGCATTTTTCTAGCTTAACGTTCTCTATGCGTGTTGAGAAAAAGATCTGGTACTTCTACACAGCCCTGGCTCCCTAAATAGGAATGTAAGAGCCATTCTGCCTATGGGTTCGAGTGATGCTTGTTTATAATTTGTGAATCAATTTCATTTATTTCTGTTATTATGGTCCCGCCTGGAGTATGTGCCCTCTACAGGTGCACTACAGGTTCCATGACAACCTTGAAAAGGAAGAGGGAAAAAGGAAGGGGTGTGTCTGACTCGTTTTGACGTTGTTGCTGGCTTCCGTGCTCTACTTTCTAATTGTTTATTTGTAATTGATACATGATATGTAAATTAAACCCATTAACTTAATATACGTAGGTCTACACAAAGGAACCAGTTGTCACTACAAGGAATACAAACAATGCATTTCAATGTGTGGGGAGGAGCTTCAGAGTAGTGTTGCACGGTATACCGGTACTAGAAAGGTAAAGCGATACACTACTGATATGATGATGATATACAGTATGGTATTGTAGGTACCAGTATTCAGTGAGTGTTTTAATAAGCAGCGTATTTCTTGTATGCATATCCAGTGCGCTGATTCCAGTCCCTGGGCATGCCGTTTTCTTTTCTCTTGTACATTGCAGCATTCTTTTTATGTGGCAAAACAATAGGAATGGCTGCAAGGGCAATGATGAAACAAGGTCTAATTTAGATTTTTTTTTTCTTCTGAGCTAACTTACCAATGTGGCCAACTCTCTGCCAAGCAACGTATGCACTGAGAACGTGTATGCATCTCTATTCTTGTCAATTATTTATATTATAAGAAAATGTGCTCAGTAAAGCACGGACCTACGCTAAGGTGGTAAATGCTGATAATGGTTGCAAATATAGTCTAAAGAAATCAAAACTCAGAACGTTTGATCTGTATTGAGGATCCCTGGTAACAACAATATAGGTCATATTCCTCCCAGGCAGTGCACATAGTGAGAACAGATCCCAAGTTGAATGAAGAATACAATCTTTATTTATTTCCAATTCACCCCATATGAATAAGAACATTCGACTTAAACGGTAACTTTCCACTCCACTACCCAGCAGTCTTGTACATGTTCATGGGCATAATCGAGTGAATACATGTGCGTTCAGCCCTATGAAAAATATATACATTTCCTCCATTTATCTTTGACTATCATGAGTTTAAGGACTAAAATGTCAAATGTAAAATAATAAAATACATTGTTCTTCCTATGGGTAAAACTATATGTTTGAAAAATATTAGTGTACAATTCACCACCCTTATTCATTCACTCTAACTGGCAATTCAAACTGGCATCAGATCAGATCACAAAATGCTGTGTTTTCTCATCAATGCTTTTGTACACATCCTCTCGCTCTCTCTCTCACTCATATATGTACAGTTGCAAGAAAAAGTATGTGAACCCCTTGGGATTACGTAGAGTTTTGCATGAATTGGTCATAAAATGTGCTCT
>JAODLL010002710.1:0-12201 GCA_026546735.1 Forbesichthys agassizii | reverse complement strand
TAGATTAGCTCTTTTAAGGCATCCTGCATGAACACCTTTATTTATAAAAATATTAAATTAATATATATATATATATATATATATATATATATATATATTGTTCTGGTTAATATAATAATTAAATTAATTATAATGAATCATTAATAATTAAAAAAATGTCCCACCCCCTCACTCATGGTACAATGTTTAAGTCTCTTATTGGATATACCTCTCAGCTGGACACAAAATACATGAATTTTAACCTGACCGTTATAACCAAACAAATGTTCGACAATCTTTCATGTCCTGTTAAAAACCTAAATCAGATGTCTGTTGGCTGGTAACAAGGGCTTTATCTCTGGAAAACATCACACCATTACCACAGAGACATGAGCAAATCTCCAGATAAGGATCTTGTTCCAGCCTCACACCATTTATCTCATAAAAGCAAATTCCCCAGGCGCACAAAGACTAGCTGCTTTGTCGTGAGATGACAGGGGCCTAATACCTGTAATAGCTCAGCAATCATGGCTGACTGACAGCATAAAATCAACCCATATAAATGGCTCTGCTGCAAATATGGCAATGTCACCCCAAGTTTAATTTAATTCTTTGGTCTGGCTATTGAAATTAAAATCACACTTGATTAGGGAATAGTACATTTGTAGCTTTACACACCATGTACCTCTAACTGTGTTTTTTTATTTTTATAAGCTATTATTATTTTTGGAGATTACCTCTTACATGATATACTCTACACTGCCCCTAGTGGTGGGGCGTGGTATGCATGCAACAGCAGTCCAATGCTATTCTTACTCATCTTTATGAGGTCAGCTGGAATGGGCACCTGACAGCCCTGTTACCAAACATCTTTTAACAGGCTGCCTGCCTGCTATAGCAGCTGGACCTTCTGCTGGCACGCTGCTTCTGTTTCTGCCCTGCACCTGCGTGGGCAGTGCGGCAGTGTCCAGTGACCCGCTATACTGAGTTAAACTGCGGCGTGGAGGTGCTCCAGCAAACCATCTGTGACAGCGAGCAGACTAATCACCATGCACTCTCTATCACATGGGGAGTTTACTGTTAAAAGGCAGAATGAGGAGCTTCACCAAGCGATACGTCTCCTGGATTAAAGGCTTCATTGATACTAACGCTATTTATTATTTTACTCAATTTATTTGTAAATGGGATCATGTACAAAATACATTAACTTAAAAAGAGAGGAAAGATACTTGTTACCAGATTTATCTAAATTATTTTATTTAAATGTAGCTAATTTCCATCTGCAGTCCCTGGGCAAATGAAGAAAATCAATCAACCAAAATATACAGAACAAAAACAAAAAAACAAAAACATTACAGCTACAAATGGTTCCTCCTCAGGGAAGCTAGCTAGCTAACAGCGCTGTGAATAGCAGCACTCAGTAGCCTGTCTGTCTGTCTGTCTGTCTGTCTTGCTACCTAACCGGCAGACCTGGCCAAAGCCAAGCACATAGGTAAAACACAGCTTGTAACAGATGCTCCTGCTCCCTCCTTTGATCTGAATGTGTCTATTCACTCTATTTCTGTGTGGCTGGCTCTTGGAATCGACGGCACCTTTAAACATGACAGAATAATGCTCACTCAATAATACTGTGTGTGTGTGTGTGTACTCAGAAGGTGAGACTTATAAGCCAGAGGCTAACAATTCCCAGGATTTAGCACCACATATTCTAATATAACAAAAGCTAATAGTTTGTTTTTGTCACAACTTCTCTTTTCTTCTGGAATTACAACGTAAACACACACAAATCTTCCCAAATAATTGGGACGGTTGTGTTTTATATTTAAACCTTGCCCATCCAGCCTCAACGTGGGCCCTCTGCCAATCGAGTCTCAAGTCTCATAATGTGTACCTGTTGAGGCTGTCTTAGTGTAATGGACACTGAGTGGCCCAGCTGACCAATAGGCCTGCATTATGGCCTGAGACAGCTGCATGCAAACGACCTGTCCACTCCACCAACTGCTCTGTCAAGGAGCTCGTTTGCAGCTGTAGTGTAATGTGTTATTAGTGACTGCCTACGTAACTGAGAAATGGTTCGTCTTGACCCTTTGGCACTTGCACTGGGCCTGCTGGTCTTGTGGGAGAGGTCCCAGGGCTGCTACATATTAATAATTATTATGATTATTATTAGAATAATTTAAAAAAAAACATTATATATAAAAGAGCACCTTTCATAGCACCCAGTCATATCAACAAATATAAAAAAAACATACGGAGAAGCAACCATAAACAGCATTGAACTGTCTCCATAGCCCTGGCTTATCTACCAATTCACACTACAGCCACTGTCTAGCTCTCTTCCCAACACTAAGAGCACACATTGCAGGGAGGCCTCTGACTGCCGGTGGCAGCCTGCCAGGTCAGGTTAGGCGGCCGCAGAGCTGACGGCGAGGGAGCCTGTTCGGCCCATTTCCTTCAAGCTGCTGGCCCCGTCTGTGTGACGGGCCGCCTCTGTTGTTCTGCGCTTCCACAGCAGGGACGGGCCCATTTATCAGTGGCTCTGACGCCAAGGACACTGCAGGGACACTTTTCTCTGCTTTTCAACCAGGAATTACTTATTGGAGTCATTTGCTGCATAAGCGTTCCTGGTTTACACGTAGGCAAAAATACATAAAGCCAGGAAAAAACAATATATGAGCAGCTCTTCAGTGCAACACATCTTTTGAATTCCACTCCTAACTCCATTTAGCTGGCAGATGCCTGCCCATGAATCTTCCTGAAATAAGCGTCTCTAATCAAGATGCGGTCGGAGCTGGACCCTCGAGTGCTGATATTCAAGGCAGCTGATGATGGGTGTCTTGACATAAGAGAGGCACATTTGGATATGGCGCTGTCCCAGACACTGGAGGTCCCCCGCGACAGCACCTGTCACGTTTGTTCCATTACGTCAACAACGGACAACAGCTAGCGCACAGGGAAAGAGAGTTCCACGTCCCAAATCCCTGCTCTGACAGTCACTGGTAAATACGCTAGTAAGATGTTTTATGCAATTGCAAAATGTCTCACAAAAGTTGACATGCCTCAAGAACCTGAACTTTTCCTCCCCTGTGTTTATGAGTTCCTGAGGTTGAAACACTGGCCTTCTGTCAATGATAATTCCAGACACACAATGGGGTTACGTTTACAGTAAGTTACATGTTATTGTCCCAGTGAGGAAAATTGTCCTCTGCATTTGGCCCATTCTAATGAGCAGTGGGCAGCCATCAGTGTCCAGGGACTGACTGCAGATCCATTGCCATGTTCAAGGACAGTGGCAGGAGCTAACATGCATGTATTTTGTCATGGGGGGAACTGGAACACCCAGGAGGAAACCAGAGTAAACAAACGAGGGACGCGCACATAAGGCAGTCAGGTTCAAACTTGAATACTTTTCGCTGAGAGACAATACTGAAATAGAAAAACAAAATAAAAAGTAACTGAGCACAAAAATATGCAGTATATCTGCATAAGAAAATGATGGATAAAATAACTTATAATTGATTGAATCTTAGTTTTTAGAACTAATTATGTTGATGGGAAGGGATAGGTTATCTTGGTGATGTTATATGATTTGCCAAACATGAAATCAAATCAGTTTATTAAATGTTACGGTGTCAGTATGTTAGGAAACACTGTAAAATGAGTGTATTGTCTGTAGGAGAAAGTAACACCTTCTCCAGGCTATGGGCTATTTATTCCCTGCTGGAATAAATAGTATTAAATACAACACAGACCCTTACAGAAATAATGAAGACAGTAACACGGACTCACACCTATAGCTAAATTCGGCAAATTAATTCAAACCAGCCAAACACAGACAATTCAAATTTGAACACAAAACCGTATAAACGAGGACTCAAAACAGAAACACACACACACACACACTCGCGCACGTGTGCAGACACCAAATCACATTGTATGTTTGCACGTACACACTGTGTTTACATACACATCACATAGACCTGGATACACATACATCTGTTTCACATAATTGTACAGTGAGTGGCTGACATTACACCATTCATGCAATGCACTAATTCATTCTCTCTAAGGTAAAGTGAGTGTGAGCAGACTGTGTAATTTCAGCCCCTTCATGTACATGTCATTGGAAGTGGGATAGTGTGTGTGTGCATGTGTGCATATGCTTGTCTGTTTAATCAAAATGCTGAAGAAAACATACTGGCAAAGTTGAAAATAAGGAGAAAGGAGAAAGTGTGCAGAATGTACACATGAATCACTTGTACAACCCCTTAGGTGGATAAGACGGCATGAAAAATTAAGATTAATTCTCAATTTCTGCATTTTATTGTAGACTACAAACCTAAAAATATGGTTTATTGTATTAATAGAAATGTATACAAATGTTTTGGTTGTGTAATGTGATTGGACAAGATGTCCAATCACCAATTTACAGCTGTGCCAATGGAGCTATAGATTATACACAACATTATAGTAATATAGTAATTCATACTCAGCTAGTCTACTGGGGAACTTAATATGAAACAACATTGCTGGCTTAATAGGCCATTCAGGAATATGCAGTGACACTGTGAAGTGGTTATATTTGACCCAATTGGAGGACTTATTAGGCCAGGCAGGTAGCACAAGCTGAAGAGATCACACAACGTTATGTTGCAGTTTTCAGTTGGCTTGTAGCTGCCATATTGCCAGAATCTATAAACTCTATAAACTTAAGGAAATACAGTATATGAACAGACATATAGGCTATACAAAAAGCTAGTCATCTTGCAGTTGATACCACGCTTTTATGTTATTGAATGTATAAGGGAAATGATCATTGCCAGACTCCAAATGACAAAAAACATAATCAGTCTACCAATTATTTAAATAAATTGATATATATATAGCCTTGGTAACACAGTTGTTGTATAAAAGCAGTTGTCATTCTGTTGTGGTTAATATCTGCATTGCTGTGATTCCATCACAGGCACGAAGCTGCAGGCCGATATTAGCTCTCTCGTGCTATAAACACGGGCGCACACACAGCGCGAGTGCATGCCATACAAATGTCTGCAATGGGTTGGCATCCGTCTTGCAGACCACTCACCAACCAGATAACACACACACACACACAAACACACGCACACGTGCGCACACACACACACACACACACACTTCTCTGTAGCAGCCAGATTAGGAACCATGTTAAACAAAGAGCCGTAGCTGGTTTCTGACATGCCACCTCTTTAATTAGAGCACTTGTGTAAGACACACGCACACACATGCACACACACACGCACACGCATGCACACACACATGCACACGCACACACACGCGCACAGCTTCTGATCACACTGTCCCTAAAACACAGTAGATGTGTCAAACAAACACACACCCAGCCCACCACCACCTCCATTGTTTGAGTGTGCAGTGCCAGAGAGCCCATCCCTACAGCACCATAATATATACTCGCCCTAACCTAACATGACCAATCTGTACAGGGAGGGGTAATGAACCAGGAGCAGAGAGGAATGCAAGTCACTTAGGATGCGAGTGCACTCTTATCGGAGTTTCAACAAAACTACATTGTTATAAATTCAGATAGAAATTGAGGAATTGACCTTTAAATATGTTTCTAATAGGAATTGAAATGTGTTCTGAGAGTCAAAACGAACTGCTGAAAATGTCTGCCTGTCAATGAAAACAGCATCTATTGATACAGAGCATCTATCACATTGTGGGGTGTGGCCAACGTGGGCATTGACCAGAAAATAATTTTCCAGATCCTAAGAAGATATTTGACCTTCTAGTTACATTCTGAGGATGTAACAAATCAACATTTCTGTCAAGGAACACAAAAAAAATACCTACAGTATATACAGTATTTGATACAAACACACATTCAGCCTTGTTGGTCATGCTGCTTTTTGTATAGCTGGTTGACATCCTGAGCCTGACAGGCCACCATACTTCAGAAAAAGACAGAGAGAGATTGATAAGGTGTGGGAAGCGTTTGTGTCCATTCATGAGCCAACACCATCCTATATACACATTCAGCTCCCCCTGGTCCTTTGCTTAGAGTAACTTATAACAGTGGGGCAGGATATAGGCAATGTACTTTATTTATATATATATATATATGTATTATTTATATAGCACATACATGTGGCAGACTCAGTCTGTCTGTCAGCGCTTCCCAAAGCTATAATACAACATTTCAGTGGATCAGTTGACTTTGGGTGGCCATTAGTCATTGGATGGATATTCTGTAGATCAGGTCGTGAACTCTTACACCTATGACATTTACAATAATTACAGTATAATAGGCCTATACAGTATAATATTTATATATTATATATATATACTATATACATATACTATATATAGGCCTATATACATATACTATATATTGGCCTACCAGATGCATGCTGGTTTCTAGTATGTTTGTGTTCAAGCAGTACTGACCAATCACATCCATGAGAAGAACATAAGGAGGCTATGGTCTGATGACGATTTAGCTTTTTATTAGCCTTGATTACTACAACTCTCTCTGGAATTCCCACCAAATTTATCAATCGACTCTTTGAATTAGTTCAGAACTCTGCTACCAGAATCCTCACCAACACAAGGTCAACAGGTCACGTCACTCCAATTCGGATTCAGCTACATTGGCTTCCTGTAAAATTCTGTATCAACTTCAAGATTCTCCTCCTCACCTACAAGGCCCTTCACAATCTGGCTCCCTCCTACCGCTCTGACCTTCTCCTTGCATAAACTCCCTCACGATCTCTCTGCTCCTCCTCTACAGATCTTCTGGTCACCCCCCCCCATTCCACCTCTCCACCATGGGGGCTCGGGCCTTCAGCTGCCCTGCCCCCAGACTCTGGAACGCACTTCCCCTGCACATATGCCATGTTACCACGGTCACCTCCTTTGCTAAGCTTCTAAAAAAAACATGCCTATAACATTTAACCCTTTGTTCCACTCTCTTGTCTCCCCTGCCCTCCCAATAAGCATGGATTATTATTTTATTTTGTATTTATTTAATTGTATATTGTTTCTAAAATGTAATGTCCAATACTATAGTATATATCTTAACAAAAAATGTTATATTGATCTTTATATGTATTTATATGTACAGTACAATGTAAGATGTCCTTGAGTCTTTTGAAAGGTGTCCTGAAATAAATAAATGTATAAAATGTATTATTATTATTATTATTATTATTCATTACAATAATGTAACTTTCAATGACAATCCCCTTTGTAGAACATTTCAGTGAAAGCTTAGTGAAAACCTTGACTAGTAATTATTTCACTAGTTATATTTCTTCTCCCTGTTACGGCATAATCAATAGAAAAGGCAGCGTGTAGGCATGACTGTGAGAAGCGGCACAGTGCATTTGAGATAAAGTAGGCGCCGCTAGGAGCATCCTAGGGAAAACAGAAGAGAATTGCTCTTGATTAACCCATCCGTGTCCCCAATGGGCCCCTGCTTTTAAACGCGATCAAAACAGCTCACCAGATGTTAAACTGCCTGCAAGGTGTACAGTATTTATCTATCTGTAGGCTATTGGGCGGTAAGATTAGCACCCCCGGGTTAGATTCTATTCAGTTAGATGACTTGTTCATTTTGATGCCAAGAAAAGCACTTGAATCGGAGCAGTAATCTGTTTATGGTTCCCTTTTGTTCCCAGATTGGTTAGTGGCTGCTGTAGTGCGATGACACAGGACTTACCCAACCTCAGTAGGTTGAAGGTACATAAGAACCCTTAACCATGCAAATGTAATCTACAACAGCTCAGGTTATGTGCCGATATTGCTAGAAAACACAGCGGGGAGAGTGTATTCATACAGTCTGATGTGCATTCATGGAACACATACTGCATAGTTGAATGCAGGTATAGCCAATGAGAAAAAGGGAATTCTTTTTTATTTATTTATTTATTTATTTATTTATTTTTTATTATTATTACATATTAAACATGTATGGTAAACATGTTATGCTAATTTAATAATTGCATACTGTATATGTAAGTATCAGATTAAGGTGGATTGTAATTTTTTTCAAATTGACACACGAATGATTTCAATATTGAAGTTACTCCATTAGCGTAGCGATTGGTAGCCAAATTCTATATTTGACAATTAGCTGGAAGTACCTTAAACAGCAGATAACACAAGGTCAGTACATGGGACGGCTGTAATTTATTTTGTACATTTTGTACATTTTGCCAGTGGCTGGAAACAAATACAGTGGGATGTGAAAGCAGGCACCTCATTGTGGCTAAAACCCTTGGTAAGCATCCAGCTCCACGACAAAACAATGCAGAGGACAATGTACACAGCCAAGGACAAGGCATAGCAGTGCTGACAGCAGGGACACTATGTAGGAAACAGAGAGGAGGAAGGTTGTGATAACTGCGCTGTAGTGGTGGTTCTCCAATGGTGGGTTAGAACCTCCCATGACACATTGAAGGGGGGGATTATTCTGTCTTGATTATTATTGTTAAATAATACATATACTGTACTAAATGATTAATCAAATAATTTGGAATCTTCTAGTCTTTTATAAATCATACACGTTTAATTTGTGGTTGAATGCACTGTACATGTAAGTGATCCTTGCTCGGGCAATGAACTACTTGAGTCACATGTATGAACCCATGGGAATAACCATTGCAATGCAGAGGAAGTACAGAAGATACAGTAACTATTCGTGTGGAGGATTCAGGACCTCCCAGAGTGAACACATATGGGCACAAACATAAAGACAGGATTTTAAACTGAGGACAGGCACAGAGAAGATGACAATGAGAAATAATGGGGCTGTGGCTACTGGGACCATTTGAATCTGGGAAAAATGGACTGCACCAAGGGCAGCACTGCCTGTGAGCATCTGGCAGGGCTTGTTCCCTAAGGGTCTCGTGAGGACCAAATCAAATGCGACCTTTGCTTGAGGATGAATGACAGACATTCATTGGGTCACTTACACTGTAGTGCTTATGAAGTTGTTGAGCCATAATTTAAAACATGTGATTCACAGCTTGCCAGTAATCAAATTATACTAGAACATGTATAAACATTCTATATTGTATATTGACAATAGTGTTGTAATTCAATTGATTTCTAGGTTGATTGTATCATACACAATAAAACCATTTTGAGATCCCTCAGGGCCAGAGGAGCCCAAAACCTTGTTGGGTAGACTACTGTAGCATCTTAAAGGTCTGCTGTTTGTACACAGCCCTGGCTCTCTACATAGGAACACAATCACAATGGTGCAAACCGCACACAACGACAACATTCTAACCTTTGCAATGTGTATAAAATATGTGGGGCAGAGCTTCTGTGGGAGCACCCAATGGCATTTAAAGGAGGGGTGTATTTGTTTTGATCGAGTTCAAATATCAAAAAGCTTTCTCCAGAATGACTTACTATACTTTTAAGAAAATAACTTGAATTGTTGTATTCAATAGACATGTAAAGCTGCTCATTAAAATGTTGCAAAATCACAACCCTCTCATATGAGCCACCCTTATTCAAATGAGATTTGCCTGTAGTTCTGCTGTCCTCAAACTACCTCAGCATGGTGCCTCATATGCTAAATGTGGCTAGCTGAGCAGTGCATGCTGCCACGCTGATCCAGTGAGTCATGCTAAAGTGTGGGCCACAAACATCTATGGAGATAGTGTTGGTGAGAATGGGAGCGATTAGCTTTAACGTCGTCCTTAAAGAGAATAACAGTCATGCATACGCCTTACTTCTCTTTTCTAACCTGCCACCTGCCGCCATGTAACTATAGGAGGTGTACAGTATAACACATAAACAAAATCTGTAAGCATTATATTATTAGTATTAGTTAAATATAACAATGATGTACACTGATATTTACAGTTTTACAACAACTGGTAAAAGCCTGTAATTCTGTTGATTGTGCTGCTGTAATGCAGAGAAATCAAGTGTCTTCTCTAGTACAGCCAGCAGAATTGTGAGTGTTTGTAGTAGCACAAACAGTATTTCACCACAGGCTTTCCTCTATAACACAGCTTGTCAAATGTTCTCCTTTAGGAATTCATGATTTTAGGAGGAAATAATTCATCAAACAATGACTTAAAAAGCCAAGTGTTCAGAAGAAGAATGCCACCTAATAAAGTATTTAGCTTCAAGCTATTCTACAAATGCACTAATACTACATTAGCCAGGTGGCAAATGCCTTGCAGTAAATCAAGCAAGGTGGCCTCAACATCAAGCATGCCATACAGTGCACATTTGCATATACATATTGTACAGGAGTCTGGACACAGCGGGGTTAAGCCAACTGGTCCTCTGTTGTTTGGTCGTACATTGTGCTCCTGTCAAAGCTGACCTATCAGTCATTTTCCTTGAGTGACACAGCCGGAGTGCCACGCTGCAGCTAGCAGATGACATTTCAATCACGGGAGCCGTGTACCTCATCTCCATCTCAATAATTGTCTGCTTGTCTCTAAAGGCCTCTTTTCAAGCCACGGTGTTCCCCCACCCCGTGTTTTACTTGGCCTGCCACACTATAGCCTGCCGTCTGGCGGTAGATGTATACGGCACAATAGTAACACGCGGTTATGCTAATTGACGGCGAGCCTGGCATGGATCCTACCATTTGCTGGGGGAACGTATGCTATCCATGTGGAGTGATGGCAGCTGGTGGGAGGAGCAAAGCAAGAAAGCATGGATGACTAATGAGTATGACTAGGAGATGTGCTTTAGGCTGGTTTTCCATCTCATTTGCCCAACCCTCCACTTGATAAATCTACTGGAGCTGGTGGAAGGGACTCCTGGTCAATGGCGTCTGTCTCCTCACACTGGACAGTACCCAGGGATTCGAGGGACTCCATCAAATGTTTGGCTGTCTGCCAAACGCCCAGAAAATGTCATTACATGAATAAAGCGTGAGCTGTACTAGAAAGGTGATGATTATGATTCATTAAGCGATACACTGAAGTTAGTACATTTGGATATGAAGTGAGCAATGAACATGAGTGACATGCCCGCACTACATTCCATTAAGACAGGCAGTCCCTGTGGCAATCAAGCTACAACTGCTGTAGTAATGCCTTGCCCTGCACATTGCATTCATTAAATGATAAGCCTATCTTCAGTAACCATGGCTATAATGCTGTACTGTGTTTTTACTGCTATATGACATTTTGGTTGTTGAATGATGGCTGCTGTAGCAGTATTCCAGCTGACTTAATGGTTCTACAGGCATTACTAGTTTGTATCATACCTATAGCTTGCTACAATGGCAATTCACTTATGCATCAATTCACCATGGCCTTGGCAGAATAGTCCAGAAAATGTTTACTCTCTGAGTCATTTACTCTCCTTTATCTCTGCTGACTCATATTGGAAATCTGACTAGCTAAATTGGATTGCTTTTTAATTAGGTGCTCCCCTCAGGAAAATTGCTTTAATTGCTTAAATAATAGCTTGTTACTTAACCAGGGCAAAACGAGTAGAACAGCCAAGCCACTTGTCCTCTAGGGGGAGCTCTTTCAACTACAAGCGGACCTCCAGGACAGAACATACAATCAATACTGTTATTTAATAATGCCAAACAAGTATGATTTGGGCTACATGTTTCATTAGACACACATACATATTTTTAGTGAGTCAATATTCTCTAATAATTAAAGGTATACTAAGCAGTTATAAAATAATTCGCCAAATACCGCAGCGCATTTCGCTAGCTGCCCGTTCTCTGTGCGTGATGAAATAAATATCTGGTGTCTTTACATCTACACAGTCCTGGCTCTGTAAATAAGAACACAAACAAAGTGGTGCAGACCACACCACATAACAATATCCTAGCCTTTGCAATGCGTTCCCAGTGTGTGGGGAGCAGCAGATGATATGGCATTGGGGAGAGGTGTTTTTGTTTCAATCAAGCTCAGTGGAGTATCAACATGCTTCCTCCAGAGTGAATTACTATACCTTTAAGTGACAGTAGAGGAGACTATACTGCCATGGAGACAGACTAGAGAGTAGAAAAAAGTAGATGAGCTTGCCAGGTATTTATGTACCAGTAGGGCACCTTTGTGCTCCGATTTCACTCTATGTATCAACTTATTTTTAACAAATAATAATTATTGTACAAAAGGCCAGCTCTATGACTTATTCTTGGGTCATTTGTATTTTGGTCAGGCATAGGTAGCCAACTATATACAGACTAAGGACCCCTCATCCAGAGATTTCACGTGTTGG
>JAODLL010002709.1:0-12201 GCA_026546735.1 Forbesichthys agassizii | reverse complement strand
TTTATTTTTTATTATTATTTATTTGGTTGATGTATATTAAATATATCCCTCTGCAATATATTGGGAATATTTCTGCATTTGTAACCTCTTTCCTATCTATTTAACTCCTCTTATTGAATCTGTGTGTGTGTGTGTGTGTGTGTGTGTGTGTGTGTGTGTGTGTGTCTGTTGCTCCTCACAGAACACATTCACTCTAGATGTGCGTTCTCTGCTGGTGGAGCCACACTGGGCGGAGCACACGTAGTCTCCCTGGTCAGAGACGTCCAGCCGCTCCAGCCGCAGCAGAGACAAGTGACCCTGGGTGTGCACCCAACCGGGGACAGCCTCTCCCAGAGCAGCCCTCCAGCTGACGACAGGCTGGGGACACCCTGTTGTCTGGCAGCTGAGGACCAGCTCAGACCCCTTCTCTGCTGTGGAGCTAGCAGGTAACAGCGCCACCTGTAGGGGCGGAGCTGAATAATAGCAGGCGGTGTAACTATTACATATGAGTCATGATATCTATGACATATGTAGTGGTATAGCGCTTTACGAAGCCACCTGACATGTGACCTACAGCTTATGTTGAGGAGAACCGTCGTCTCCTTCACGCTATCCTCCTCGGGGAGTCCGGGGAGGATCAGCTTCACATGGCAGGTAAGGTTTGTTCCCGTGTCGTTTAGCGTTGGGGTGAAGGACCAGATGGACTTGGTGTCTCCAAAGGTCCTCTGGACGGTGTTTCCTCTGGACCAGGAGATGGAGACATGCTCAGTAGGGTGGAGGTGGTACACCTGGCAGGTCAGCAGTGCCTCCCGGCCTTCCATTAGCTTCTCGTGTCCCTGGATGATAGGAGGCTCTGGGAATGCTGAATAGTATACCACCATTAATCAGCCATTCTCATAATTTTGTAAACCACTAGTCACAATTTACTGTAATGGTCGTAATGTTGCTCTGTGGGGACAACATAGTGCCGCAAGAAAAAAGGATAGTCTGCCATCATAGCCATGAAAAAAGAATAGTATGACACGTATATGAAGCAGCAGTAGTAAAGTTCTCCGTCAGAGGAGCCAGTTAGTATTTAGTCTACACTGAGATACAGCTGAGATATAGCTAAATACAGCCTAGCCAGTTAGAATGGCTTGCTGGCAACGTTCAAGGTCGCAGTAACGCAAAGTCCGAGTGATATCACGTCATGACCTGTTATTTGGCATTATTGTATTTTTGAAAACCTCAAATCAAGTCCGAGTTTATAACTTCGTCTGATAATTATCTGCGTGCGTGTGAGTGCGTGTGCGTGTACTTACAGTACACTTTAATCACAGCTCCTGGTTGTTTACTTTCACGTGCACAGCTCACTTTACACACAAACGTGCCCTCGTGCTCTGTCGTAACCGGGTACAATGTCGCGACTGAGACGTTTTTGTCCGTCCGGGTCTGTATCATCAGCGGCTTGTCCCCCAGCATGGCCCATGAGATTACAGGGTCCGGACAATCCAGCACGGAGCAGTGGAGCTCCTTTCTGTCTCCAGCCCTGAATAGAGCCCTCCTGGGCTGGAGGTTCACCCTGAACCCGCCGACTACTCATAACAGAAGTAACTACTTAAAACAGAAATAACAGCTTGCACTAATAATAATAACGCCCAATAAACTGTAGCCAATTACAAAAATAATAACACAAGGCATAATAATAACAATTTTACAAAAATAATAGTAATAGGGCAACAAACAAAAGCCTGCACGTAATCTCACCCAGCCTTGCATCTGTTTAAAATAGCGTTTTATATTAAATCCATTAAGAACATATATAGGCCTATATCATTTGCAAATAGGACTAAGTGAACACGATCAAATTAAATGTTAGCCTACCTGTAAACCCATTTATAAATATGATCATGAACGGCAGCAGCAAACCCATTTTATAGTGGATACCGTGTGAAAACAAAGAGTGAGCAGCTCCTCTATGTTGGCTTCACAACGGTTTGCTCTCATGTGTGGTCTGTGTGAGTGTCTGCGCCCCCTACAGATAGGACAGGCTATGGTTCGATTGAACACCGCCAATCTCACAAAAACATCACACACACGCACACGCACACGCACACACACACACACACACACACACACACACACACACACACACACACACACACGTAGTGTTTTGATTGATACGTGTGTACTGACGTGGAGATTGGCTAATAAGTCGTAGGCTAAGATATAAAAATCACAGTCAATTTATCTCATAGGTCATACAGCTTCAACAATAGTATATGATAACTGTCACATTTTTTTTTGGGGAGGTTATTTGGGTGATTATAACACATTATTTCTTATGTTAATATTTTCAAAATATAGCATAGTTCAAAAGCAGATTATTCCATTCCATTCCTAACTGAAATGTAAAATGTGGTGCACAACGCTTTAGATTATTCTGACCATAGTAACACATAGGTTAAGCAAGTGATGAACAATAAACACAATAAGCCTAAAACTCATCAACTCGAATATGGATGCGTTAAAACTCTCGTAGTGTCTTATATTTTAAGTTCAATTAACTGAAACGGTGGATAACTGGATCTGTCAGCATGCACTGATATAGGCTATGTCAATTCAAATAAATAGTGGTAAGTGCTAGCAAAATCTGAGTGGTTTCAGACACAAGATGATGAAACAGCATGAATGTCTTAAAGACTTCATACAGTAAGGTGCAGTATCGTTTGTTAATTTGGCTAGATCTGCTCAACCACTGAATGCAACTTGGACATACTGGATTCCAAAAATTTTATCACGTAAACATAATCTGAATGTGACAGAATGAGCATTGGGCTATTTCATATTCAGCCTCAATGCTGCCTGCATTTCAGGTATGTGCAGGTGGTTTTCCGTCCAGCTGCATCACGCTGATCTGTTGTTAATTTCAGACAAACTGCACCAAACCTGTGTGTCACACAATCAACATAAGAACGTATCTATCAGAGGCAGTTGTGCGGCCATGGACCTGAACATTTGCGCGTAACATAACAACCACGGACGTGTGCGCGCAGTGTGAACAATAGCGTAACCGCTAGAACAGGTGCGGGAACAGTCTCTCTGGATAACCATGGCTTATTACCAGGTGCCGGATGACAGGTGTCCTTCCCAAAAGTGACTTGTTGATAAAAAGTGATCAAGGTATGAAAAGGTGCATTTTATAGTTATATTCCCACATTTAACTGGTTTACAATTGAATAGATTATTTATAATCTAAGGCACAGAGCAGGTGAAATACTATAAATTAAGGATCATTTAAAAATATATTAATTTTGTATCTAGGCGGTCTATATAAACCATAGTTTACAACCATAGTATACAGTATATTTTCGAAATATATTTCCGATGTGTAAACTGTGTTTGTTTGCTATGTTAAATATCCTTGTTTTAGCATCTATATTTCGAAAACATACCGTTAGTCTACCTAACATAATGGTACATACATTTTTTTTGTGATCCTTTTATTTACAGTATTTCACCTGCTTTGTGCCCTATGCCCATATTAGAATTAATCCATTAATTTTAACCTGTTAAAAAATGTGTAAACATAACCATAAATTTCACTTTTTCATACCGTGATCACTTTTTATCAGCAAGTCACCTTTGGTCACGACACCTGCCACCTGCGTCCGCGTTGAGGACGCGCACGGCGGCAGCAGCAGAGTAACCATGAGCCGCAGATCATCCAACAAGTTTATCTATTTTGGTAAATTGACATGTACGCGGCGGGAAGTTTGGTGATCATATGCATCGATGAACGGCGATGAGGGAATGCGAGAGCAGAAAAACAGAGATGGCGACAAACAGTCCGCGTCCACGACATCCTGGTGGACGCGAGCGAGCCGAGTCCCACTGGACAGCACCACTGTTACGCCTAATTCTGTGTCCCGAATTCAGTGACCCTTTCGAAAGTGCGCATGCACTCAAATCATGTACAAGCTATTAACCGGAGTGTGTGGAGACTGCATGGTCGCTTGCATTATCGCATTATCGTCTTTCAAGGGTCCTTAACAAATGATTTAATTTGTTGTGAAATGATTCACTAAATCTAAAAAGCATATTATAAAAGAGATATAAAATAATATAAAGATAAAATAATGATACTGGTGTGTGTGCTCTTCTCATACATGGACATTTTTTCTAGGCTATATACACATCTAGGCAATTTTCCTGCCCCTGTAAATCTTGAACATGAGATCTCACTATTGCTACAAATTAAGCACACTATACATGTTAAATATGTAGCAATGCAATTTAAATGATACAAAGTCTTAGGTCTGTATTCCAGCATTTGTTCATTATGAAATGTTCTTTCTGAGAGGGAACCACAATACCCACTGACATAATTTATTTACCCAATGGTGTTTTAACATGCTGCATACATTTAAGCATTTCTAGAAAAAAATTATTTTAAGGGGGCTCTCAAATGCAATACCATAGTTACATGTCATTTACAATTTAGGCCTACTGCATTCACGGTGAAAAGTTTTGGATAGGAAACCCATGGGAGAATGAATTTCACAAATCTGTTATTATATGACAACACATACAGTATCTATCTTACTCTTTATCTAGCAAGACAAAGCAATGCATGTAATATTACTTGATGTAAAACATTCAATTATGTCACAGAAATTACATTACATCAGTTCCTTCAGTGGGTTTTTAGGTTTAATTTGCTAGGGCCTCCGTAGAGAAATACAAACAATAGTTATTTACAATCCACAGGGAGGTATAAGGTCAGTCTGGAAACAGACCTTAAACTGCCCCCCTCCCAACACAGGGTCTTAAGTTTGGCCCCTCTTGTCCAGGAGAGTACTGACTACATAGCTAAATAGATCAGTAGATATATAGATGTATCTATTCACGACATGCATGATTTTAGTTCCACAGATGTTCTCAACCTGATTCATATACTGAGGCTAGGTGATCTCTACAGGAGACCTGACTGGGATGTGTTTCTAAGGGCACTTTGACAGGGTGGTGATGCCATACATCAGGCACCCCATCTCTTCAATGATTCTGTGGTAAACAGGCTACATACATCCTGTGCTTATGGTGCTGTCATCTGCTTGTGAGGAGGTAGAAGATGTATAGACCTTCCTGGAAGGAAGGTAACTTTGGTCGTATTGACACGTAACACTGATCCGGGACTTCTGCTACCGGAATTCTGGCTGTCCATGTAGGGTGTATTACGTTCACATTTACAATCTGGACCAATCAGGGCAAATAAAGCACATTGCACAGGGCCAATAATGTCTAAAGTCTCAAAGAATCTTTGACAGATGTAAAGCTCACAGCCTTAAGGTTGCTCCCTCTTTATATTCTGGTTGCAGAAGTACTGTATTTGACAGGTGGAAAAATAATCTTAGAACAGTAACACTTCCGTTTTATGAAACAAAAATATCAGGCTGGTTCTAGCAGGGTTGGAGTAGAAGACAGGTCAGCAGGAAAATCATAATATACAGTAAAATATATCAAACAGTGGGCTTCAAAATACACTAGTTCTGAATCAGAACATTCAACAAAATGTCCACCAAGGAACCCAATGAACAAAAAGATGTAAGATTCCATCATTTGTAGAACTAATCTTGAGTCAATTAGTATGGTTGCATGCACACAATACTAGTTCAATTATCAAATGAATGCAAAGTTGATTAAAAGGAGCAGTTTCTCACATATGGTTTACATAGACAACATTTAGCCACTACATAAACCGTTTCAAATTTCAAGTTTTGACTTCCCAACACTCGCCACGCATTTGATGTAAAAGCCAAATCTACGCTTGCACATTTCAAATGCACTGCAGTAAAAACAATTATGATTTTTACAATTAAAGAATTAAAAAGAAAAATTTAGTGGCGAAGAAAGTGCCATTCTCACATAATCAGTTTAATATATACTTATATTGGTGTGCAGGCAAACATACCAAGCGTGAATAATAAAATTCTACATATAAAATGCTAGACCCATTATAGGTCAGCAGTGAAATATATAAAGATCATAATCAATTACTTAATTGCGCATATTTAGCAGCTGAGATTAATATGATAAAATAATTATACGATTATAAGGCCTCTAATATAAGCACACAGAACTGAATTACGATCAGTTGTACTCCTCGTTTCGTCTCTATGAACAGAAAACTAAACTCTCTTTACACAAAAATACATCTCGATTTGACAAAAATAGGTCATCCTTCATGAATAAGTATAGGAATAAAAAATATTTATCTAAATACATCCTTGTTTTTAGCTCAACATGTGTGTACACTACATGCTATTTACATCCAATATAAAGACAGAGTCTCTGAGGTGTGTGTACTGCAGTACACACACCTCCCCCAAGCTGTCCTCTAGAAATACCCAAGTCAAATCCTAGACATGAGAGAGAGTGAACATTTGTCCCTCAGCAGGCAGGACAGCAGAGGTGAAGACAGGCACGCTCCCGCTGGATGGGGACCTCTTTAGTAACGAATGTATTCTGACTGAAGTGACTGTAAAACAAACAGCAGCAGGTCAACTCCCCTCTGCTGTGAACACAGCAGCATCTACAGCCACTATTAGTGGGGCCAGATCACTTACTGGGATGGAGCGGCTCAGGAATCGTCCAGTGGGGCCCTTCATGGTGCTCGACGGGCCCTGGTGTCTGTATGGGCCACCAGGGGGCGACGAGGAGCTCGCATACTGACCACCATTGTTGTTGTTGACCTCGTGTGTGGGGCGGGGCCCGCTACTGTAGCACACCAGGCCAGGGTTTGCTACACGGCTGGTCTGGGGACCAGAGGAGATGGAGGGGGCGGATGGGCCCGCATCTTCCAGGGCATAAAGGTCGCCAAGGGAACTGGCCAGCCTGGCATTGATATTGCTGCTGAGACATGAAGACACCAAACTTAGAACTAGACACACAGCAATCACTAGACGGAGACAGACAGACACAGACAGACCCTCTGAGGTTAGAGGCTGACGATGAAGGGCTGCGACTGATCCTCTTGGCCGCAGCAGATGCAAGTTTGGAGGACTTGAGAGGGGAGGCAGGACCTTGACTGAGCCCCACCTGCATCCTAGAAATAGAATGAAATAAGGTTAAAACTACATACATAATTCTAAACTAACTATCTAAACTAAACTAAATACATGTTCTGGCCACTAGGTTGTAAGTCAATCTACACTGTTGAACCAAAATACTCTACTGTATACAATTCTTATTTTTATATACGAGTAGATAAATTAAGATTAGTATTTTCGATGAGTATGTAATAACATTATTGAATATGTATTACTATACCCAGTGTTGGGGTTCAATGTAAAACAAATATAGCTTTAGCTCATACCTGAAGGGCTGTGATGGTGATCTGCTGTGTATCTTCATCTCCTCCACCCTGAATAATAACGATCATATAAATATTTATTTATGTTTTTATGTCATGCTATAATAATAGCTATTGCTATTCATAGTGATCACAATACATAACCTGCCAGTAGTTGTAAATGTGAATATGTGGTCTGTTTTCATCTAGGGTAGGGTCTAGTCAAGTCCCGTTTGTTTGTCTGGGACACTTAACGGTTTTACAATAATCCGTGTTGAAATAAACAATGGAAATGTGATCATTTTAGCCATTATTATTGTTCTTTCTGGTCTGCTCTAACCCTGTTGCGTTACCTGAGGGCTCCAGTGGTAGCAGCACGAGGTATTCTGCGGCCCTTTAAGGCTCTTAGTTTATCACCCTGGGTTTCCACCTCCTGAGCAGAGCAGAAGGAGCATTTACTTAGCATGCACTGCTCATCATGACACACCCACTGGTTCAATGATTTGTGTAATGTGTGTGTGTGTGTGTGTGCTGCAGCCTCAAACAACGTACAGTAGCCGCGCCTTGAATCTATTTAATGAACTTGTTCAAATGTGTGCTCTGACACACGCATAAATCAGTTATCAGTTATAAATCAGAAGCCAATATACAGCAGATGTTAAACGAGCTTTCCACACGGTCATGCTACTGGTGCTTTTCCACTGCTGGTATCAGCTCAACTCAACTCTTTTTTGCTTTTTCATTATGCAAGAGTTGGGACAGTACCTGGTACTTTTTATTTTGGCCATACCAAAATGTGACGTGTCAACGATGCAGGCTACTGATTGGATTACATAGTCACCTTGTCATTGAGAATATGGATATACGTCAAACTGCTGAAGCAGCCACAACGTATTATGTACCTTTAATAAAAAAATATGAATAAAAATGCAAAACCACGGTGTGATTCATTGAGCAAGTGCAGATTGTTCTCGGTTGTTATCGGTTGTCGACGGCGTATCTAGTGAGAGCTGAACAGGGCATTGATCGACTGCAGGAGTAGTTCGAACAGCAGTGTCGATATGGCGACCAGGTACAACAGGAGTGGGTAGTATCTGCAGTGGAACAAGACCTGTGCCGAGGCGCGTCGAATAGAGCTGGAACTGCAATGGAAAAGATCCCTAAAGCGTGGAAAAGCGCCATATGATGCACATACAGTATTCTGTGAATGTTCATACCTCCTGCAGCCTATCAGAGCTTGGGGATGTGCAGAGGGAGATGCTGTGGGCGGGACTGGGGGCAGGGTTCAGCGTGAGGGCATCCAGACTGGAGATTAGGCCCGGCACACCACGATTCTCCTGTTTGGCCTGCGGGAGCTGCTGGCCCTCACCTAGTAACCACAGAGCCCCCTGTTTCCTGGAACACGAACACACACAGGTTCTGACTGACGCCTGATACACACCATTATTACCAAGAGGGTCTGCCTTAACACACACCTCACACAACACTGTGAGGCGTGTGTAAGCTCCTTTGTTCCTTGTTTTATGGCCGGCCCAGCCGCCTGCATGTTTAGTGCATGTAGCCCATGAAGCACATGTATGTCTGAGACGCTGGTGTGACATCTAGTGGCAGCCAAGTAAATTCTTAGGGCTATAAAGCGTTTTCTTAATATTTCAGCATGTGAGTGTGTGGACAGGAGGACTCACTCTTCAAGGAAGTGTTGCTGTGGACCAATCACAGAGCCTGGCCGACAGATACGTATCCAAGCGATGGTCTCTCCTGCTGTGAATCTGTAGTGCTTCATTAGGTAACAGCCAATCAGAGTGCCAGTCCTGCCAAGGCCCGCTATAGCCCAGGGAACATGAGATGACAGTAGTTGAGAGGCTGTCTAGACTTAACAGCAGAAGGTGACTTGTGTTTCGGAAAACAGCCACTACAATAATAAAGACAAGAAACTAGTCACAAAAATATGATTGCTTTGTTTCAAGAGCACATGCACTTCCACACTCTTCTCTACTCCTCCCCCTAGAGCAGGGGTGTCTAACTCAATCTCAGAGAGGGCCAAAATTAAGAATTGGGACCATGTCGAGGGCTAAACATTAATTCAAATGAAAAATTAATACAAAAATAGTTACGACCGGCAACTCCACAAACAAGACAAACTGATTTACGGCTAATTCAAGTAAATATATAGCCTACTCACATACACCATTCTGTTTGAAAGCCCATGTTTAAAGAGTCAACTTTTCCTTTGGCCATTTCTTTTGGGAGGGTTGTATGTAGCCTGTGATGAGCATAATTCTGACCTCTTACCTTATTCTTGATCTGACACACTTTATTTCCCACGATTCATTGTGCATCAATAGCCTATATTAGCAGTGGTACAGAATAGTAAAGACCCAAGGAGCTCTCTAAAAAAGCATTCTAAAACCATATGGTTAACTTGACAAAATTATCAATGATCACTAAAACCTTTGTTTCCCAGCTTCTGTAGCAGATACATGAAATAAAAAGCATTTGAGAGATAGAAAGTATAATAAGAATAAGAAGAAGACTGTGCCCTAAATCACTATTCACATTAATAGTAGAAAAATACACAAATTAGGCTGCACAACAGTATTTTAGCCTAGTTATTATCAATGTTTTACATTATAATCGCCATTGTCGTTTATTACCATAATTATTATTATTATTATTATTATTATTATGGACAGAGGCATTAGTGTTAGTTTTGCTTTAGTGTTTGTAGGAAATATTTCCCTGTTGTCCGTACCGTCACTGTGAAATCTGGCATACTCGCTGTAATCCTCCTCCTGAAATTTCTCTTACTCATAATCTGGGTCAGAAATAATTTTTGCGTCCTCAACTGCTGTAGGCTATCGGAGTCATACTACCCTCGCTCAGAT
The DNA here is from genome assembly GCA_026546735.1 of Forbesichthys agassizii. Lineage (NCBI taxonomy): Eukaryota > Metazoa > Chordata > Actinopteri > Percopsiformes > Amblyopsidae > Forbesichthys > Forbesichthys agassizii. The sequence goes on along the minus strand of JAODLL010002709.1, from coordinate 2,007 downwards.
TAGCTCTCCAGCCTTTAGCAATGTAGCTTTGGAAACTCTTGCGATCCACACCAAGCTAACAGTGAAGAATAAATCATGCATTTAGCTTCCCTGCGTGCATTTCAGTGAATCACAATGCATCTCATCTGCCGTGACACAATCTAAAATGCGCTCTTTGTCTCTTTCCATCTTAAAAGGGAGAAGCATGCAAACATTGCATCCGACCGGTCTCAATGAGTTAACAGGGTTTTTTGCGATACATTGTTTAACATTTAGTTTTAACTAGCCTATATGGCAAGTTATTGGTGGTTACATTTTACATTTTGTCGGGGGAAGGTGTACCTGGACTAGCGCAGGTCGGCATGTTCACTGTTGCAGTACATGCTGGGACTTGTATCAGCAGTGTGCGTCAATCATATAACAGTGGGCCAGTTATGATAGATATTATATTTTCTTTTCTTGCGGGCCAGATATAATTGTGCTTTGAATCTGACACGTGCGCCCTAGAGTATTAATAGGGTCACGTGTTCTGTATCCCTGCCATACAATCGCATACATATAGCGTTTCAAACATAAAAAATGTGCTGGAATGGAACTGTGGGATTCTGAGAGGGCAGTAGCCTGTCTCAGCCCAATTATCTGTGAGATTATACTGTAGTAGTATGGACACCCGGACCACTGCAAGTACTCTGCTGGTGGACCAATCAGCAACCATTGGGGTGGCTAGGCGTGATGACGTTGAAGTCAAGCGTGTGTTTCGAAATGGTGGTAGAGCTAGATGAAGCAATACAAACATTTGCAGCAACGCCGATATGTCCAATAGTCAAAGTTAACTTGAGGTCTACGGCCAGTAAGAGGCAACGACTGAACACATCCCTGTTGACCAAGTGAACTGTGGGTCCGGTCACACCAGGCTAGGAGTCACCATGGATAACATGGAGCAGGAGTGCATCTTAATTAGACAGGTGTGTGGAAAAACAAAGGTCCCAGTATGATCACAAGGGTATGTTGACACACCTACCCTTGCAGTGCACGGCAACCGCGCCAGTCGTGCTTTCGCAGATGTGCAGGAAGCGTCGCATGATGGCGTCACTGGGCGTGCTGCCGTCCACAAAGAACAAGTCGTAGTGGTCGAAGCCGGCGTCCGTGAAACGCTTTGCATCGTAGATCTTCTTGTTGAGGCGCACGACTGTGGTGACGCTGTGCTTCCTGAAGTAGGAGAAGTACGCCTCCGGAGCGTGAAGCGGATATCCTGGGAATACAACACCTTGGCGTTTACGCTCTGCTGGCTTGCAGGACTCACTTAGCCAGGCAAACGCTAATAAGTGATGGGTTGGGTCAACACACTCACCGTTCTCTACTTTGGTTTTAGGATGGGGTCCACTGAAAGCCAGAAGCTTCCCGGGAACAACCCAGTTTAAGTCTCCGTTCTCCACCCTCTGCCGAGGAACAAGGACACAGATTCAAAACCTAAATGGCACATTACCTGCCAGAGCCTTTATAGAGAGACACTGGAGCTCTGGGTCAGCTAGTTCAAGTAGAAACACAATAGTATTAGTCATAGTAGTAGCTGCAGTATATACTAGCTATTTGCTACCTAGAATATACTGCTTCTCTTAGGAGTACTATGAAATTGTACCAGCACAATTATTTACCTCATAATGTTCATACTCGTTGACATCAAATGCTTCAAAGTCAAAAAATCCATGTTGGAGAGCCTGAATCACAAACAATAGGATAGGAAAAATGTGACCAGGCCACAATATCAGATCCAGGCTAGACAAAAGCATCATACCAGATCATCATATCAGGTGCAGGCCAGACCACACAATATAGGTTTCACACTAGAATATTAAATACAGTGTGAAACAGATCACAACATTAGATCCGTGTGTATTTTAACCAGAATAGCTACTCTAAGATCTGTTCAGACTGCGTGAAGTGTAGTCTTGATATGGGGGTAGATTTCTATCAATATTATTCAAGCGCAAAATTATAATCCACACGTATTTTTACCATCCACAAGCA